>PVHY01015144.1:0-36602 GCA_004024945.1 Uropsilus gracilis
GTTTTTTTTTTTGTTTGTTTGTTTGTTTTTTGGTTTTTTTTTTGAGACTTGGTCTCACTATTTTTGCCCGTGGAACCTCAGGCTCTCGTTGCCTGGGGTACCAAAAACTCAAGCAATCCCCAGCTTCAGCTTCCCAGGTAGCTGGGATTACAGGCACGTGCCACCACGCCCAGCTATTTTTTTGGAACTAGGTTTCGCTATGTGCCCCCGGCGGGACTTGAACCGTGATCCCTAACCCCGGCCACTTCATAGGCTGAAGCTTACAGGCATGAGCCACTGTGCCCGGCCAAAATTCATGAATGGTTTTGCCCAAATTTTCCTCTATTTTATGGTATTTTATGGTTTCAGGTCTCATGTCCAAGTCTTTTATCCATTTTGAGTTGATTTTTGTACAAGGTATGAGGGTGTTGTCCTGTGGACCATGTGTTTCTGACGTAGAGTTTAAGAATCACTGGTATAAAATGCATAGTTCTTGTTATTTCTCAGAGAATGATCACGTGTCCACACATAATTTCCCCTTTCCTATGGCTGACCCTGTGCCAAGTGCTTTTATTGTCACTTTAATCCTCACAGTGGCCCTGTGAGTCATAGTATTATCACCTGTCCTTGTTTCACATGTAGTCTCTTAACAAATAAACATCAGAGTTCAGTGTGCCACATGCTGTGCTATTTCTGCTCTATTGTAGCCTCTTCTAAAGGTAGCAGGGTGTAACAGCCCATCTTAACGAAGTTCATGATTTTTTGAAAGCTTATCTAACACAACTCCTACCCCTTTGTTCACCCCAGGCTTCCTTGTCATTCTTGAACTTGTTGGGTACGTTCCGACCGCAGGGCCTTCACACCTATTATTTCCTCTGCCTCAAATGCCTCTTCTTCCAGATAACCTCATAGCTTGCTCCTCACTTCCTTCAGGTATTCACTAAAATAACTTCTCAGTGAATCCCTGTCTGTTCATTTACTGCAAACACTCCACCCTGGCTTCCTAGCCTTCCTTGCTCTGTTCTCCATCTCCATATAGATATTAAGATAAAATATACTATACAGCATACTATACATGCTAAATTAATATATATACTATAAATAATGTATATGTATATATACTTATACATTGTTAAATGTGTATATATACATATATATACAATATTAAATATTGTAAATATATGTACTTGCATTTAACTTGTATTAAAGGATACTATATGTGTCCCATGTTATCTTTTTCTTATCAACTGTCTCACCCCACTCAAATGATGCCAGGTATTTTTCTTCCCTTTGTTGACTGCACTATCCCCTGGGCACATCATTTATTCAATGTGTATTTAATGAGTGCTTACTATATTGCCAGGCAGTGATCTAAATACTCTATGTGGTTTTCTTGTAATTTTTACAACCCTATGCAGTAGATACTATTATTGATGGCTGCAGTAGACTGAAGCAGAGAGACTTTACCAGCCAGAGATCCAGGCCACATAATGAGAAAGCCATGATTGAACTGGCTTTCCAGGTCTGTGCACCTAAGTCACTATTCTAGTTCCTTATCTTCAAGCCTGATTTGGGACCCCTTGGCACCCAGTATCCCAATCTACTGCATTCAGGACTTAACTTTTCTCACACTCTTTCTCCTGTTCTCATCCCTCTCCCTCTCAGGATCATGAAGATGAGGATGAAGAAGCTGGTGAGGCCTGGATTATGCCCCAAGGATCACAGGCCGAGGAAGATGGCCCCAGTGACCGTGTGTCCTCAGCCCGGCCCTCTTCACCACCCCTGTCAAGTTGGGAGCGGGTGTCTCGGCTGATGGAAGAAGACCCTGCTTTCCGTCGAGGTCGCCTTCGCTGGCTTAAACAGGAGCAGTTGAGGCTTCAGGGACTGCAGGGCTCTGGGGGCCGGGGTGGGGGGCTGCGCAGGCCCCCTGCCCGCTTTGTGCCACCTCACGACTGCAAACTGCGCTTCCCCTTTAAGAGCAATCCCCAGCACAGGGAGTCCTGGCCAGGGATGGGAGGTGGGGAGACCCCAGCTCCACCCCAGCCCCCTGAGGAGGTCACTCCTCCTCCTCCTCCTCCTCCTGTGGCCCCACCTGCTTCCCGCAGGCCTCCGAGTCCCCGAAGGGCCCACCGTCCCCGCAGGAACTCCTTGGATGGAGGGGGCAGATCCCGGGGAGGCGGTTCCACACAGTCGGAACCCCAGCCTTTCCAGCCGAAAAAACACAACTATTATCCCCAGCAGCCCCAACCATACCCAGCCCCTCGGCCCCCAGGACCCCGCTACCCCCCATACACTACTCCCCCAAGAATGAGACGGCAGCGCTCAGCCCCTGACCTCAAGGAGAGTGGGGCTGCCATGTGAATCCCATGTACTGGGCAAAGAGGGCCTGGTGGGCCCCTTGCTGGGAGGAGAAAAGGCTCCCTAGACACTGCTTCCCCAGAAGCCCTGGGGCAGGGAGGCCCTGGCGATAAGAGAGAAGGTCCGAGTAGGTGATAGAAAAAGATGGGGTGACAGGGCCGGAGGCTGGAAGAAGGATGAAAAGGGGCACGGAGTTGCCAGGAGCAAACCAAAGCGAAGGAAGAGTGATGAGAAACTGCCTCGGGGCCACCCCTTGCAGAGGGAGGGGGGGTCCCACAAACGCTGCTATGGGTGGGGTGGGGGGCTGGGGTGCTGCATAGCCAGTGTTTGACTTTCTTTGAAGTGGGGGCAAAGGGGAGAGAACCAAGAATGAGGCAAATTCTTCTCCCTGCCCTTGTCTGTCTGTCTGTCTGTCCGTGGTGGGTTTCTGTTTCCAGGGAGGTGTGGTGGGATCGTGAGTCATTCCCCTCCCCTTCAGGTCTCTTACTATATTTGGGGGACCTGTCTGGTTTCTGGTGTGGCTGTGGTCCCATGAGGGGGTGGGATCCTTCAATAAAGGATAGCAAACAGGAGCTGTGGCTGTGGTTTGGTTTTGTTTCGTAACGGAGGTATAGGTTCCATCTGTAAAATGTGTCTCGGTGAAGGAATACCAACCTCTCAGTACCAGACCTTCTCTTCCTAATGGGAAATGGAGGGGTTTGGGGTTCTGCTTCACTAAATTAACTAACTCTTTGGAAGGTATCTCAAGCAGCCACTGTTCTCTAGATCCTATCCCACCAGATATGCTTGTATCTTGCCCATGTTTTTCCAGCCTTTTGGCAGGTGTGTTCAGTACTCCAAGTGTTTTGTCTCAAGACTGTTTAAGAAGGGTGCTGCTGCTGCTTGTACTTTTCTGGCGGGAGGGGCACGCCCACGCCGCGCCCTGTGGCTCTGCCTTCACCTTGCCAACTTCGGAATCCTCATGTTTTCATCCTGTGATGAGGAAAACACTTCCACCCACTTAAAATTTGAGCTGCCTCTCCGCAGCTTCTGTCAGTCCCGAGGTGCAAGCTCCACAGACATCCCAGTGGAAGTCAACCCCCTGCTCTGGGTTAGGATGTGAGTAGGCGTACCCGTGGCATCCCTGCCCGGGTTCAGCCTCCCTTTGTTTGGTCGTCTTTGATTGCTGGGCCTTTGGGAACTTGTTGAGGTGACCCAAGATCTTCTGTGTAATGGGTAGTTTGGCAACAGTGTTTATTTGAACTGTTTATAATTTCGTGGTGAAGACTAAATGTGAGTGAGAAAATGATAGAATACAAAGTGCTCTGCAGGTCAGAGCAAGCTGTGTTTTAGACTAGTGGGAGTCCAGATGGGAAAGATAACTCTCACTTAAAAATGTTGCATTATTTTCTCCTAAAGACTGACTGCTTTATCTAGATGTGTGCTATTACTACTTTTTTCTTTACCTACTTCTCCAAGTCAATCTTAAAAATGCAGTGAACTCTGGGTTTTATTTAGCCATGTGCCTGCTATCTCTTAGTTGGGATGCATGCTAGCATTTCATTTGCATGTCATCCTCAGCTCTGTAAAGTAGGACTCCTTGTCTCCATTTTTCAGATGGGAAGATTAAGGCTTGAATAGGTTCATGAACTGTCCAGTCTTAGGATTCTTTATTTCTTTATTTTTTAAGATAGGTTTTACTATTTTTGCCTGTGGAACTGCAGGGTCATGTTGCCCGGGGTTACCACAGACGCAAGCAATCCCCAGCCTCAGCTTCCCAGGTAGCTGGGATTACAGGTGCTTGCCACCACACCCAGCTATATTTTTTTGGAACTAGGTCTCGCTATGGGCCCCAGGCGGGACTCGAACCGCGATCTTTGGCACTGGCCGCAGCTTCCTAGACTGCCGCTTACAGGCATGCGCCACCATGCCCAGCCTTTAGGATTCTTTAGAGGCAAAGATAGGATCCCAACTTGGGTCAATTTACCTGAATCCCAGGCTCTACCTCATGCCCTTGGTCGTTGGATCCCACTTTTGCTTTTAGAAACCATGTTGCTTCTACTTGCATGAGGTCTCAAGTATTTACCTGAGTCTGTCCCTTATTTCTGATCTACCCTCAAAGTTCTCTGTGAATAAGTGAGAGGCACTATTTGGGGAGCTCCAGAATTATGGGCAGAAGTCATCCAGACAATCTGCCCGTTCTCTCACTCAATTTAGACAGTTCTATAATTTCACCCTCGGTTTCCTTGGAAATTCAGTTCACTTTTCATTTTTCTCTTTGGAGACCTCTTTTTTCCTTTCGTTACTCATTTGAACTTTCTGTTCTTTCATCTAGAATTTTTGCATCTTGAATACATTTGGAGATGCTAAAACTTTTTTTTTTTAAATAATTTTGATATTCCTAACTTCTATTTTTAATTCCAAGCTCTCTGATTTAGTTTGAAATCATTCTTGTTCCTTTTAAAGATTCCGTGTCAGCAACTACCTGATGACATTTTAATTCAGGTGGACCATGAGTAGGTTCTAAATCCATTACTCCTGAAAAATCAGGAACTGCACCATCACCCAATTCCTTCATGTGAAATATTTGAAACCCAGGGTGTCAACGAGGTACTACTTCCTATACCAGCAGAGTTTTGGGGAGCACCACACAAGGTAGCCTGGCTTAGCATCCTCCTAATCTAACCGGATTCACGACTATCTCTGTAGCCCTGGTATTCTACCCACACCTCTGCCTGCTCACATAAGTTGGATTAGTGTTCATCTCTTTCCAGGCTAAAGGCCATCAGCCTCTGTCTCATTAGACAAGTTCTCACTCCTACCACCCACTTCTGTCTCTTGAAAGGTGAACAAGATGGTGGCTATCACCTAGGTGGTCTGTTTCATTGAAAGTTCTGGTCAAGACAGGCCCTTGGAGAAGACATACAGTGCACCCCTGCAGTGACCTAGGCTGCTGGCGGGGACAAGGGTGAGTCCTATACCACCAAAACCTCAGGGTCTCAGGGACTCCAGGTGCAGGGATCTCAGGCTGGGGAAGCTGGCCTCTACCTCCATGTGCGTGGGGCTGAGGCATACCTCTGTGTGTGTGGGGGTCCCCTTTGGGTTTATTGATTGATTGATTGATTGATTGATTGATTGATTGATTGAGACTAGGTCTTGCTATTTTTGCCCGTGGAACCACAGGCTCACATTGCCCGGGGTGCCACGGACTCAAGCAATCCCCAGCCTCAGCTTCCCAGGTAGCTGGGATTACAGGCACGTGTCACCACGCCCAGCTATTTTTTGGGACTAGGTTTCGCTGTGTTGCCTGGGCAGAACTCTAACCACGATCCCCAGACCCCGCTGTGACTCCATAAGCTGTCGCTTACAAGCATGCAGCACCGTGCTCAGCCTTGCCCTTGGGTTTACTCCAACCTCAATAGAGCTGCACTAGGGATGAAGAATCCAGTCTCTTAAGCAGAGGCTATAAAGCAGAGGAGAAAAAGTAATAATGGCCCTGGATGCACTCACAACCTGGGTGGGACAATCACCGTGTTGGGAACCAATGAGGCAGAAAGGTGACACCAGCAACTGAGGTGACCTCTCACAGATTCCTGCCTGCATTCATCTCTGGCACTGGGGACTCAAACCCTGGGCCCACAGCAATGTACAGCATTTAAGAGGCTCCCTCCTTTGCCAATCAATGGGGGAGGAAACCCACCACGAGTGGCTGTGGCCCCATGGCAGAACTTCTGAAGAAAGAAGAGAGGTGTTCAACCAACCACCTGGGTGGGGAATTCCATCCCCCAGCAGGGAATGCCTCCCTCACCAGCGGCTGGGCATTACAGTCCCAAACCCAGAAGACACAGAACCAGCAACAGGTGACAGATAC
Organism: Uropsilus gracilis; assembly: GCA_004024945.1. Classification (NCBI taxonomy): domain Eukaryota; kingdom Metazoa; phylum Chordata; class Mammalia; order Eulipotyphla; family Talpidae; genus Uropsilus; species Uropsilus gracilis. The sequence goes on from PVHY01015144.1 coordinate 6,188, forward strand.
CAGAAATGATCCTGGAGAAGTGCACCACATCTGTCCTACAAGTTCCTGACATGCTTGGCCTGACTATCTGCTTCAGCTACTCCTGGAGATCCGAGCAGCCTCATCTGTTGCTGTCCAGGAGGGCAAGTCCGCACCCAGGGGGAACAAAAAAGGACATAAGGACACAGTTTGAAAACAAAAAAGAAAAATTGTCCCGTGGGCCAAACACTGACCAACAGCTTGCTGCAAGAGGAGTTGGAATGACCAGGGCTGGAAAGGAAAGGAATGGGGGAGGGAGTGTGGTGGGGAATAAGGGGTACAGCACAACCATGCAAACATGACCAATATTGTATGATAATTACAAAATAAAATATTTTAAAAAAAAATTTCTGGTCAGCAGCTGGGTGTTGTAGAAACTGCCACTCATCCAGAACAATTTCACAGTTGGAGCAACATTAACCTGCCATATCCTGGTAATGAGGAGATTTCTACCTTAACTCTTTCAGTTCTTTTCTCATGCTCTTCCCCCATCCCTCTTCAACCCCTGGAGAAGGACTTTATTTTCAGATACCTGGGAAGACCTTGCTCCCTGAGCTCCCATACCTCCTAGGTTGTAGCTGGACCTATGCACTAACCCATGCACTAGCTGGAAAAACCCTAATGCCAGTAAACTAAGCTTTAAAAATGACCATGACTGTTCTAGGTGTCCTTGCAAAATCTTCTCCACCAGTGAGAAGCAGCTCTCCCTTTTCCAACAGGGGCCTATCCTCAACAGGTGAGGCTGCAGTCAACCTTTACAACACACAGGGCTGGGTCCCAGCCTCCTCAGTATTAGCTGTTATGCTGGGTGAGCCGTCCCTTACGGGCCTCAGATTTTTTATTTTCTTTCCCTCTCTCTGTCTCTGTCTCTCTCTGTCACTCGCTCTCTGTCTCTGTCTTTCTGTCTCTCTCTCTTTCGACACTAGGTCTTGCTATTTTTGCCCATGGAACCTCAGGCTCACGTTGCCTGGGGTACCACAGACTCAAGCAATCCCCAGCCTCAGCTTCCCAAGTAGCTAGGATTACAGGCGCGTGCCACCACGCCCAGCTATTTTTTGGGACTAGGTCTCGCTGTGTTGCCCGGGCGGGACTTGAAGGGCGATCCCCAGACCCCATCGCGACTCCATAAGCTGTCGTCTACAGGCACGCGCCACCGTGTCCTGCTGATTTCTTCTCTCTTAGAGTCATAACCCAGTAAAGAAGCTGTTGGGAAGATTTAACAGGACAATACTTGTGAAGAGCTTAGCACATATTAGGAACTCAAAATTAGTGCCTTCCCTTTTTCTGAATTGGAAATGAAGTCTTGGGAAAGAAGGGAGGTGCTGTAAAACGAGATCAGGTCTCAAAAGATGTCAAAATCCTCCCTAGCTTAACCTACTAGAATGCCTGGCACCCCTTAACCGCCAACACCACTCCCCCCAGTCTTGTTGTTTCACCGTTGTCCGCTAGGGGGAGAAAAGGTGCAGGTTCCCGCGCGGGTTACTTTCGCTCGCGCGTTCCCACAGCCTTGAGAACGCGCGGCTTTGGGGGACCCCGCGGCCGAGCGCGCGTGGGTCTCCAAGGGGGCGGGGTGGAGTGGAGTTAGGGGCGCATGCGCAGAAGATTAACCTTGTCCGAACAGTGGGTTTCTCGAACTGCCTAGGGTCGATGCTGCCCGATCCCCGTGCAAGAGGAAGACCCGCCGGCGAGAGTCTTCTTCTGGGATCACCTTTCATCTTTGTTTTCCAGAAAAGATAACCTGAGTTTGCATTTCTTTCCCATCTTGGGATCTCTTGCAGTCTAAAAAAAGGGAAGAGAGGGGGCATTCATTGCATATCCCCTGCTGTAGAGCCTGTAGGAAGGAAGAGCACAAACTTCAGGGGGGCTGGTGACCCCATTCTAGGGAATATTTTAGTTTGGGATTTGCTTTATTTGAAATTTAGCAAATACAGAAAAGTAGGAAGCAGGAAGTTGAAATAATCCATACTAATTCACACCAAGTTATAGGAAATGTATCCTAAAATGTTTAGCCGTTTTTGATTGACTATGTGTATGTAGAGCTAGATTCTGCAGTGGAAAAGAACCAGCAGGAAACAGGATTCTTAGAACTCTGTACAGTAAATCCGTGTTAGTGTCTTAAGGGAAAAGTGAAAGACAGAATTATTTTATTACAAAATATTACAGAAAGAAAATTCACAGGAGACATGGATACAATAAGAAAGGCATGACAATCTGTACACTAGCTGCATGCTAGAGAATATATGAGAGGAATTAGCCCAATTTTCTGATTTTTTTCTTGTGAAGTTTTTAATTTCCCAAATGTATCCAAAATTACTAATATTATCCAGGCTTTAATACTCATGAAGAAGATGAAGACCATGAATTGCTTAGTAGCCACTAGGCTATGTCTGTGACCAGATCTCAGATCTTAGACTACCAGGCTATCATACAATACTGTTGATCAGAGAAACCAGTGTGGTTCAGGCTTTGAATTTGGATATTGTTGTATTTCAGAGGATTCATGCTGGAGAAGGGAAAATGTCTGTAAATTTAATCAAAGTCAGAATTCTCAGGCAATACTTAGATCTTGAGTAATTTGTACTGGGGAGATGGCTATAAGCAGAACAATTCATCTTTGATATTATCATAACTTTTAGTAGTTGGTAGGACTTATATTGGAGATTAAATAAAGTTAATAGAGATTTTAAAGTGGGTTCTTTGCTAAATTCTAGGGACTCTATACTTGAATTAGATCCTATGAAAGTTTACATGTTCTGCAGAACTGGGTGGGTGGTGCCTGTCGCCACTTTCTCTGTGATTCAGAATGTCTTTCTTGGTCTGTTCTTCATGAGATGGGTAGGATGGCGAGACTAGGACCCGTCCAGAAGGCCTTTTGTAGATCTGCAAGAAGGAAGAAGGTCTCAAGGAGAGTCTAGTCAGAAGAGGCAGAATCAGATCTTGCAGGGGAAATGGTTAGGATGCTATAAAAGAAACTTCTCATTTTGGTTGTGCATCAGAATTATATGAGACATTTCTAGAGATAAAGTTTCCCAACCTCACAGCCTCTATCTTCCTTCAAGTCCCATGCTTCTGGGACACCTAGAATGAGAGCAGGTATCTTTTCTGTGTTCCCTCCCTCCCTCACCCCAAAGGCCCACCGACTCTGCTTCTCACCTACTCTTCTGACTTTATCTCAGGCTTCTAGGTACTTTTCATCATTTTTTGTGTTCAGTCTCACATCCAGTGGTTCTCAACTTCAATGTCAGTTTCTCAGAGAACTTTCCTTGATGACTCCATAAGTGTTAACCTCACACACGACACCACTAGTGTAGTTTCTTTTCACCCTCTTTTATCTTCTTCATATTTGAAGAGTTTTGATGCTCAAACAACGTGTGCTGCAGAGAAATCTTTTATGAAAGCGAGAGTCAATTGATATGGCACGCTTCACTGGTGTCTTCTTTTAAGAAGAAGAATCATTCTAACCAGTCAGCTACTATCAACACAGAGACAAGACCCTCATCAGTATAAGAATATAACTCAAAGGCTCAGGTCATGGTGTCTTAACCACTAGGTGCTTTATTTTTTTAATTTTTAAAATTTTTATTTTTTGAGACTAGGTCTTCCTCCTTTTGCCTGTGGAACCACAGGCTCACATTGCCCAGAGTACCACAAACTCAAGCAATCCCCAGCCTCAGCTTCCCAGGTAGCTGGGATTACAGGCATGCGCCACCACGCCCAGCTATTTTTTTGGAACTAGGTCTCGCTGTGTTGCCCAGAGCGGGACTTGAACCGCAATCCCTAACCCCAGCTGCTTCATAGGCTGAAGTTTAAAGGCACGAGCCACTGTGCCCAGCCTCCATTAGGTGCTTTTAAACAAAGATATATGCATTGTTTGTTCAAACACATGTTATTAAATATTTCATGAGCTATAGCACAGAGTAAACAGCTTAGATGCGCAGGTAAAACACCTGCAAGATCTGCAAGAAGGAAGAAGGTCTCGTTACAATACTTGCTTCACTGTGATGCCCTGGGACCAAATTCAAAATAATTCTGAGGTGTGCCCATATGAGGAGATTATAGAGTGAAACCTCTAGTGACCCAACACTTCATAGTGCTGAGTATGTGCCAGACACTATTCTATGTGCTTTTAAAATATTAACAAATTTAGTTTTCCTAACAGCCCTGAGGAGTGGTAAGTATTCACATTCTAGGCACACACTAGGGACTGCTGGACACAGAGGTTAAATAATTGATTGGAACAGAGCTGGCATCTGAGTCTTGGTGATGGGCCTAGGTCTTGCTATGTTGCCTGGGGTAGTCCTGATCCTGCGGACTCAAGCGATTTCCAACCTCAGCCTCCCAGGCAGCTGGGATTACATGTGCCCGTTACTGCACCTGACTACATTTTCGAGACCAGGTCTCGCTATGTTGCCTGGGGTAGTCTCGAATCCACGAACTCAAGCGATCCCAGGCCTCTTGCCTCCCAGTGCTTGGATTATAGGCATGCACCACCACTCCCAGCCTAGGGCTTGTAGTCTTAACTTGGGATACCATGTCATCCCCAGGCCAGAGGCCCCTGCCCCACTGTGTGTGAATTAGTTATTGACAAGTTGCTGACCAGGTTGCTTATATGTTAGGGGCTTTGCAGATGATAGAAAGAAAGATAATAAAGTGCAGGTGCTTCTCTTGGAATGCATCTTGAGACATTAAGAATCCACTATGTCCTTAGATATGGAGCTCTGTGAGTGAGAGAAGCTCAAGACTAGAAAAGCTACAAGACAAGTGAGCTCCACAGAGGGAGTTGAGGAGCAGCTGTGGACATCATTGTTAGAAGCAAGTGTGCCTGGGCTGCTGGTGTTTGTGGCATTATAAATGCCTTTTGTGTGGGCCTGTTACCAGGTGAGGGGAACACCACTTTTAATTTTAATTATTGAGGGTTCGTTCCACCTGCACGCAAGCAGCTACCGAGAAATCAAGCTGTTGTTATAAGGGTAAGCACAAGGTTTACTTTCCTATTGTCACAAAATAGGAAAAGATAGACTAAAAGAATCTTGGTTGTCCACACTCTTATGAGTGTCCTGAAAAGAAAGGAACTCCGCTTCTGCTCCTTGGGGAGCTGCGTGGATTTTATCTCAGTCTGATGGTTATGTCCTTGTCTTTGGCCCTCAGTCACTGTAGACTACATGGAGTGATTCCAAAATCAACATGAGGTTCAGCTTGGCCTCTCTCGCTATGTTTCTCACCTGTTTTCCTCTCTGGTTTGTCAGGGAAGCTCAGCAGCCTGTGATGAACTCCTCTTCAATACTTTCATACAGCTCCCTGATCTTTGAAGACTGCTTTGAACCCAAAAGGTTCAAGAGCTCCCAGGTCCTTCTTTTTATTTTGAGACTAGGTCTCCCTATGTTGCCCAGGGTACCAGGGACTCAAGCGATCCCCTGCCTCAGTCTCCCAGGTAGCTGGGATTACAGGTGCCTACCACCGTACCCAGCTGTTTTCCAAGAAACAGGTCTCTCTGTGTTGCTCAGGGTAGTCTTGAACCCGAGAACTCAAGCGATCCCTGTCCTCTTGCCTCCCAGTGCTTGAACAACAGGTGCATGCTACCACGCCTGGCTCCTTCTTTTTGAAGCAAACAGTCCACTCCCTGCTCCAGATGCCTGATCATGGATCAGCTCCCCTAATGTTAAATATCAAATGATAACCATTTTGTTAGCGGATATCAAGCAGCCAGAAGCCAACCATATAAGGCATCATTGGCCATCGGCAGCAACATCTTACATGGCAAAGCCCCTCAGTAGCTAGATAAGACCCTTATCTCTTAGCCCTCTTTAACCAACCAAAGTAAGTCCACGTATCCCCAAGCCCTCACTAGCCAACCAAAGTAAGTCCACGTACTCCCAAGCCCCTTGCCAAGGGATAAAAAAACTGCGTGGGGGCTCGGGGTCCGGACTCTCGGCCTAATGTAACCGCTGCATCGGTGTTCCAGGTCAGTGCTGGACCCTGACTTAAGTCAAAATAAATGCCTCTTGCCTTTGCATCACCCGTGTGCTGTTGCTAAACTAAAACCCCACAACGGCACTTTAACACTCTCAGCTAATCTCATGCGCCTCCTCCAAATTCTCCATACCTCAATTCCTGTCCTTTTTCTTTTATTCCCTTTACCTTGCTCCCCCTCCCATCATGAATCCTGATGGGATTATCCATTTCACTCTGACTTGGTTTAGTTATGATCCTTTCCCAGAGTTTTAGAACACTAACACAGTGTGTCAAATTAGCATAACAATGTTGACCAAGCCCTACTTACCTTAACAAGGTAAGAAAGGCCGGGCATAGTGGCTCATGCCTTTAAACTTCAGCCTATGAAGCGGCTAGGGCTAGGGATTGTGGTTCGAGTCCGGCTCTGGACAACATAGCGAGACCTAATCCCAAAAAATAGCTGGGCGTGGTGGTGCGCGCCTGTAACCCCAGCTATACCTGGGAAGCTGAGGCTGGGGATTGCTTGAGCCTGTGGTACCACAGGCAACGGGACCCTGCAGTTCCACAGGCAAAAATAATGAGACCTACTCTCAAAAAAAAAAACAAAAACAAGGTAAGAAAGGAGATTAACCTTCTATTTGGCTTCAGGTCATTCTCAAAGTTCCATCTTCTAAACATAGGCAAACACGGTTCCACCAACAGACAACACTGCCCACGTTGGGGTACTGGCTTCAGGCCCAATGAGGAATGGATACTTGAAGTAGAAAGTGGAAGAGCCGTCGTTGGTGGGACTTGGGATGCTGACATAGCACTGTCCCAAGATGAAATGTGTTTATGTCTGTCTGGATTGAGGAGGCTGACATGACTGAGGAAAAGGTTATTGCAGGAAATAGTAAGTGCCCAAACCTTGGACTTTACCAAGAGTTTTCACATAAAAGTTGGAGTACAAGGACTAGGAGAAGTGTCTCTGGGGGGGGGGGGGGAAAGGGGCATAGCTGAGGAATAACCAAGGACACTAAGTGGTTCAACTTGCCCTTCTCACCTGGACTGTCCCTCTCCTTGGTGGACAGGTTCCCTAGGGCACCCCACAGAGTCTAAACAGCCCTCAGCTATTATTACCTGCTTTAGCCCACCCTGACCCTGTAGCACTATGTGCCCCAGGGAATACGTCTAGACTTTTTAGATGAGGAGTGAATTTGGGGGACCAGAGGCTATTCTCATTCTGCAAGATGGTGGTCTCCTGTTCCCTCATACTCTCATGCTGAGACAGGCGGGAGGGGCAGTAGTGAAGATTTCTCAAGTCTCCAGTTCCTGAAGTTTCACTTCCCCTAATTTCCTTACCTGCGTGCCAGAATGTAGCTGCAATCCTAGACAATTTCTAGGGTTCCGGTTTTGAAGACTCACAGCAGCAGTAAACAACCTGTTGTTGGCGTAGGAAGGCAGGTGAATGCAAAATCCTCATAGCCTTTGAGCACATACTCACACATGGGCTGGCCTTGAGGTAACCAAGGAGAAGGCTCCTCATTATTCATAAACTACTGTGATGGGATACATTCTTGGTACTTATTTTGGAGATTTATCTGGGGACCTGTGTGAAGATCATTACCAATGGGTGTTGCTACCTTGTAGTATTTGCCTTCTGCTTGGCAGCAACCTGTCTCAGAAATGCTGACCTCATATTCTCAAGAAGTAAGCCTGAGTCAGCCTGAATCTTTATCTTGTTTATCTTATTCCTCTGCTTCAACCTGGCTCCTCCTGATCCCCTCCCTGCATGGATGGTTGTGAAGGACTAAAGTTCTGATCCCTCCCTGTGTGTGTCTCCAGTTCAAGATCTGGTTTTGACAGGTGAAAATAGGCCCAGTGACTTAAATAAGTCCCCCTCCCCCAACCCCTGCAGCTATCAATTCTCTGAATGTATATTAATCTACCTCTCTGCATAGCAAAGAATACACATCTGCAAGATAAGGACTAATCTGTTCTTCAAGCAATCAGCATGTATTATAGTAAGCCTGAAAGGACACTAAGGAAACAGGATACCACAGCTGACAAGAAGCAGGTTTATTAATTGGGTGCTGACTCAGCAGATTCATATCCAAATGTTCATATCCAGCAGATTCATATCCAAATGCTGAGTACCCCTAACAGGGAGTAAGAGTTTATATACACTTTATATGTACTAGTGTTTTTGGTGGGCTATCATTGGTGGTAGTACAAGGCCTGATGTGGCAAAGACAGAATGAGTAAGATTCAAGGAGACACTAGGCTGCATACCAGTAAACTGAGTCAGTAAGTCATGGATTGTTTGTTTATCTAGACCCCTAGGCTGTATTTATTAGGTTATTGGGCTTCAGCATACTTTTGCATGCTTTCACCTGGTCATACTTCAAGCCTTTACACAGATGAGAAACACAGGCCTCTCTCTCTCTTTTTTTTTTTTGAGACTAGGTCTCGCTATTTTTGCCCGTGGAACTGCAGGCTCTCGTTGCCCGGGGTACCACAGACTCAAGCAATCCCCAGCCTCAGCTTCCCAGGTAGCTGGGATTACAGGTGCGCACCACCACCCCCAGCTATTTTTTTGGGACTAGGTCTCGCTATGGGCCCCTGGTGGGACTCGAACTGCAATCCCTGGCCCTGGCTGTGGCTTCCTAGGCTGCCACATACAGAAACACAGGCCTCTTAGCAATGGTCACAGGCTCCTATGTGTCGACAAAAACACCATAAACAGGCCGGGCACGGTGGCTCATGCCTGTAAGCTTCAGCCTATGAAGTGGCTGGGACTAGGGATTGCAGTTCGAGTCCCACCTGGGGCCCGTAGCGAGACCTAGTTCCAAAAAAATAGCTGGGCGTGGTGGCGTGCGCCTGTAATCCTAGCTACCTGGGAAGCTGAGGCTGGGGATTGCTTGAGTCTGTGGCACCCTGGGCAACGAGAGCCTGCGGTTCCACAGGCAAAAATAGCAAGACCTAGTCTCAAAAAAAACAAAACAAAACACCATAAACATAAAGTACAGACCCTGTGCTTCTGAAGCCAGCACTGACCCTGCCCCAGCTGACCCCCATAGCTCCCCATAACCTCTTAATAAAGAAATCCATAGATAAGGATAAAAAATCCATAGCTTTTCAATCTTGGTGGTGGCTTGTGGATTGCTTCCCACCATTCTGGAAGTTGGTGCTTCCAGATAGTAAATTTCTTCCCTAACTCAAACACTGAACACTGGCAACAGGGGTAGGGCAAATCCAGCCCAACAGGCATCTTACCTTCAAGGTAGATTTCACACCAATTCCTAACCTCCAAGTAGCAAACTTTCTAGAATTGAAACTTATGGATATGATTTGATAGTCTCTTCAAAAATGGCAATATTTGGGACTCAAAGTCCAGGAAAGGCTCAAGCAGCAGCACTGACTTTTGAGGAATGCAAGGAGCTGTAGAATGTTGATGCCACCATCTTTGTGTATTCATTTAAAAAATATTTATGGAGGGGCTATGGCCCGGGACCCATTTTGCTATGTTTTTTTTTTTTTTTTTGATAACATTAAAATGTACTAAGCATTTAAATAAAATTTTACCAGAACTGACCCTTTCCTTCTGGCACTTTTTTTTTACCCCCCAAGAGAATTTTACTTTATTATTTAAATTGATTGCATGCACACACACACAAACACACGTTACATCATTGTCTGCCCTGAGATTCCCCTACCACCTTGTCATCCATGAACCATCTTCTTAATCTCTTAATGCCCATTCCTCCCCCGGTTTTACCTCCTTCCCCTCTTTTTCTCTGTGCTTCAGTTCTGCTGACAGTTTTAATTTTCCCTTGTCCTTTTGTTTATTTTCCCTGTATCTTGCATATAGGTGAGATCATCCATTATTTTTCTTTATCTTTCTGGTTTATTTTCACTAACATGATTCCTTCTAGGTCCATCCATGTTATCACAAATGCATCAAATTTGTCTTGATTGATGAGTAATATCCCATTCTATAAATATACCACAACTTTCTGATCCATTCATCTGTTTTGGGGCATTTGGGTTGTTTCCATATCCTGCCTATTGTAAATGGTGCTGCAATAAACATTCGAGTAAAGGTGTCTTTGCTTTTGTTGCTGTTATTATTATTTTTTAAAAGAGACTAGATCTCGCTATGTTGCCCAGGTTTGTCTTGAACCTGCAGACTCAAGTGATCCCCAGCCTCAGCCTCCCAAATAACTAGGATTACAGGTGTGTGCCACCACACCGGCCTGGTGTCTTTTTGAAATAGTGTTTTTGGCTGGGCATGGTGGCTCGTGCCTATAAGCTTCAGCCTATGAAGTGGCCGGGGCTAGAGATCACGGTTCGAGTCCCACCTGGGGTCTGTAGTGAGACCTAGTTCCAAAAAAATAGCTGGGCATGGTGGCGCGTGCCTGTAATCCCAGCTACCTGGGAAGCTGAGGTTGTGGATTGCTTGAGTCTGTGGTACCCCGGACAATGAGAGCCTGCAGTTCCACGGGCAAAAATAGCGAGACCAAGTCTCAAAAAAAAAGAATTAGTGTTTTTGTATCCTGTGGGTAGATTTCCAGAAGTGAGATTACTGGATCAAATGGTAGTTTCATTTTCAGTAGTTTGAGGGTTCTCCACACAGCCTTCCACAGTGGCCAGTTTGTATTCCCACCAGCAGTGTAAAAGTGTTTTTCTCCACATTCATATCCTTCTGGCACTCTTTACCTCCCACCTGATTCTTTGAAGACATTCAGCTGTCACTGCCTTTTCTCCTCCTGAAAGTCCCTGCCACATCTCACAGTCCCTTTGAATGGCTGTGTCCTGCTCCCCACAGTCCCATCTTTACAGCTATAATCTTAGCAAACCTCGATTCTCACAATCTGGGTTAAGGTTCCTTTTCTTCTCAAGCTTCCCCAGGGCACATCTCCATGACTACACTTACCTGTGATGATGCCATTAGGAATTGTGAGCTTGTCACGGCCCCTTGACTCTGGATTCTTTGAGATGAGGGACTGAACCTCATTCACCCTTTTCATCAGATCCAGTTTTCTCTAAAGAAGACTGCAGACCACTGGAAGGAAACCATCAGAGGACCATGAAATGATGGTATTAAGGTGGGTGTGATCGATACCAGAGTCACATAAAAGAGAAAACTGAGGTTGTTACTTGCAAATAGTCACTCTCAACTCCTGGAGAGTAGGTCAGGGCTAGCAGTTCACCCAAGTTGAAGGAAATAGTCTGGGAAGGCCTCTGAAGTCATGCTGACCTACAGTCTCAGAGCTTAAAATCTATTTTTTTTTTAAGACTAGATCTCACTATTTTTGCCCATGGAACCACAGGCTCATTTTGCCCGGGGTACCACAGACTCAAGCAGCCGGGCATGGTGGCACATGCCTGTAAGCGGCAGCCTAGGAAGCTGCAGCGGGGCCAAAGATTGTGGTTCGAGTTCCACCGGGGGCACATAGAGAAACCTAGTTGCAAAAAAATATAGCTGGGCATGATGGTGTGTGCCTGTAATCTCAGCTACCTGGGAAGCTGAGATTACAGGCGCACACCACCACGCCCAGCTACTTTTTGGAACTAGGTCTTGCTATGTTGCCCCAAGTGTGACTCGAACCTAGCCCCAGCTGCTTCATAGGCTGAAGCTTACAAGCCTGCGCCACCGTGCCCGGCTTTCAGAGCTTAAAATCTTGAGTCCCAGGGAGGTTGTATCAAGACTCAGAGCCCAAGTCATACACGGGACTGTTCTGAGTGACAAGGCAGTGAAAAGTCACTAAAAGGAGCTCAAGATCAGGCATCAGGAGATCAGTCCTGGCTTATCCTTTGCTCCATCTCATCTCTTGCCTAACATCCACCTCAATCCATAATGAGACTTGTCGACCAAACAGTATGCCCTACCATGCCACACCATTTCCTCAGCATAGAATAATTTTTGTCTTTCCCCAAGTATATATTTCATGATCAAAACACTGTTCCAGGCTGGGCGCAGTGGTGCGTGCCTTTAATCCCAGCCTAGGATGGGAGACCGAGACTGGGAATCACTTGAGTCCGCAGGTTTGAGACCCACCCGGGGCAACATAGTGAGACCTAGTCTCAAAAAATAGCTGGGTGTGGTGGCATGCACCTGTAATCCCAGCTACTTGGGATGCTGAGGCTGAGGATTTCTTGAGTCCAGGGTACCCCAGGCAACAATGAGAGTCTGCAGTCCCCTGGGCAACATAGCGAGACCTAGTCTCTAAAAAAAACAAAACAAAAACCACTGATCCTGAGTCGGGTACCGTGGCTTGTGCCTGTAGGCTTCAGCCTATGAAGCATCTGGGGCTAGGAATCGTGGTTCGAGTCCTGTTCGGTGCAACACAGTGAGACCTAGTCCCAAAAGATAGCTGGACATGGTGGCGCACGCCTGTAATCCCAGCTACGTGGGAAGCTGAGGCTGGGGATTGCTTGAGTCCGTGGTACCCCGGGCAACGTGAGCCTGTGGTTCCATGGGCAAAAATAGCGAGACCTAGTCTCAAACAAAACAAAACAAAACAAAAAAAAACACTGATCCTTAAGATTCAGTTCAATTCGTAACTTCTGAATGAAGTCTTCTACATCTTCTTAACCAGAATTTTTCTTCTCTCCTCCAAAACCCACAAGAAAAATTATGGCAGGATGTTTCTCATAGGAAACAATAGTTCTGCATTTGATTTCCCTGTGTGCTTCTCTGTGTTTCCTACTAAATTACTCCCACTGAGGTTCCCCGGCCCCCACCTTTGAGAGCAAAGAACATATTTATCAGAGTAGCTCCCTTATTGCCTAATTTATGGTAGATACTCAAATATTTGTTGACTGAAAGTATGGCCTGCTTTTATCTGTACAGTGTCGGGGCCAGTGGCACCATCTCTGAGCTACTCACTGAGCTGCTCTGTTGCATGACTTTCAGCTTCTGTGCCTCTGTTTCTCTAATAGTGAGTAGTGAGTGGGAATAATGATATGCACTTGGCGGGGCTGTGGAGTCAGCGAATGCTTAGCTCTGTGTTATCTGCTCTTCCCAAAATGTGTCAGGGTAGGTATTGCTGCCAGCACTTACCTTGTTGGGTGAGGAGATTTTCCCTCTCTGATCTGCTGGCTTGTCTCCACCCCCACATCTGCTGTCATGGAACCAGTGAGTTGAGAAATCCTCCCAGAGTGCTTTCATTATCCTCACTTTTTTTGTGAATATCTTGGTTTGAATTTGCCGTTTACAAATGAGTTTGGAGACTTGAGACAGACCCCTGTTTTTTTTTTTTTTTTTTTAGACTACGTCTCATTATTTTTGCCCATGGAATCGCAGGCTCTCATTGCCCGGGGTTCCACAGACTCAAGCAATCCCCAGCCTCAGCTTCCCAAGCAGCTGGCGCGCACCACCTCGTCCAGCTATTTTTTTGGAACTAGGTCTCTCTACAGGCCCCAGGCGGGACTCGAACTGCGATCCCTAGCCCAGCCACTTCATAGGCTGAAGCTTACAGGCACGAACCACGGTGCCTGGCAAGATCCCTGGTTTTTAATTGGCCGGAGTTAATTAGAAATAGATCAGTGACAGAATAGGAGTTAATAATGCCCAGGTCCCTGAGTCAAGTCAGTGTCTCCTGTGTAAGAGAGTTTACAACTTCAATAAGCAAAAACCAAAATATTTGAGCAAATGTAGATTCCTTTAACAGGCTTAGGCTCTAGGTTACACTTGAATGATTCTTAGAAGTATGAAAACAGCCCTTCACATAATTACTGAAAAGCATTTTGGCCCTTTTAGAAAGAGGAAAGAAACTAAAACCTGGATTCAGTGGGACATGACACAGAATAAGTAAAAGATTTCACCTATACCTTAGCGCTAGCCACTAGTATGTCAATATTTGCTCACTTGACATCTCTCTGAAAAAGAAAGGCTAAGGGCTAGCCCAGGGCTTTGCCTGCTGCCAGCTCCACTTCAATCCACATCAAAGTATGTGGTTTCAAGTAGATTCAAAATTACATCACAGAGTTAGGTGGATTTTCAGATGAAAGGATTGCGATGCTGAGAGGTAAAATAAGGTCAGTGGTGGGACCAGGGGTTGCTGTGCCCAGTGAGGGAAAAGATCCTGTTGCTCTGGTTCTGAATGCCTTTTCTTAACCCCACAAAGCTGATGCAGCTGGTTCTCTGCCTGCTGCCCACATTACAGATAATTTCTATGTTAGTAGTTTCTCCTATTTTAAGGGCCCCAGTTGGAGCTGTGCTTCTTTTCACAGTACCTAGTCTGGCACCAGAGGGAGGTCTGCCGGGAAAAGGAGCCCTCCCCAGCCCTGCTTCCTTTCAAGGAGGGAAAAAAAAACATAGAGGCCCATCTTGGGAGTCTTTCCAGCTGGGCCACTGAGCTTGTGCTCTGCTCCCTGCAGGCCAGGGGCGGGTAAGGACCAGCCTGCCTGAGCAGGCATCCTCCTCCTCTTCAGGCTGCTGCCTGTTTCCTTTTAAGGACATGGATTTTGTTTCTGTTCTGACAAACAAATAAGATTTTCCTTGGAGGAATGGACAATCAGCGGAACTTGGAGGCAGAAGGTGGGGCGGGACGGACAGGGAGGCGGAAGATATTCCTGTTTTCCTGTTTTCCGTACAGGTTTGCAAGGGAAAAGGGAGAGGCTCAGAAGATTTTACTGTGTGTCTTTGAGCTAGATTTATATTTCCAATAACTTAACATTGCACTTGATCATCATTGTGTGTGTGTGCTCCTCTACAGACAAAAAGGGTGCAGGACTGGAGCCTCAGAGACCACATCGAAACAGTACTGGGGTATGGGGAATACTGAATTTAGATGTGAAGAAGATATAAACAGTGTGAGGTAGCAGCGAAGTTAGCCTTTCTTAACTAGTTTTTTACGTTTGACTAAGTCACTGAGTGTGTAGAGTCATAAAGAGCCAGTCCTAACATACTGCACGGTCTTATTTATGTGAAATATTCAGAACAGGCAGTTTTTCTGAGACAGGTAACAGGTGAGTGGTTATCCAGGGTGGGGTCAAGTGGAAGATGTAGATGTTGGGTGCTCATGGTGCAGAGTTCTTTTTGGGTTGATGAAAATATTCTAAGATTAGATTAGGCAGTGGTAAAACCATTGAATTGTTCACCTGAAGGGATGAAATGTGTGATCTGTGAGTTATATATCAATAAAGTTTTATATAAGAACTTTTTTTTGCTCCCTCCCAAAAACGCACATTCCAACTCTCAATATAGTTAAGAAGGAAAATATTTGCTTTGAAGAAGGGTTAGAGATGAATTGATGGATGCAAATCACTCTGGGGTTCACTATATTATTCTTCCTACTTTGGTATATGTTGGAAAAGTAAACTTTTAAAAACCAAAGTACCTAAAAATGCAGTGGGAAATGAAAAGACAGAAAATTGACAATGCTAAAAGCTGAAACTCACAAATAGCACCTAAAGAAGGGTTATCTCATTTAGGGACTGACTAGCCAACACAGAGAAATCGAGACAGTCCATAGCTGACAATTTATACCATCACCATTTTTTTTTCTTTATCCAATATTATTTTAGGAATACAAAAAATATGAGAAGAATGGAGAGGTGAGAGTTTTATCTTTTTACAATGAAATTAAAGAGACTAAAACAATTACTCTGGAAATAACATGGTCAGACAATAAGGAAGGATCTTACCATGAAAAGTGAGTCTCTCCTCTAAGATACACCCCAAGTTTTATTCCCCAGAAACAATCACCATCACCATAAGCAGTTCTTTTTTTTTTTTGAGACTAGGTCTTGCCATTTTTGCCTGTGGAACTGCAGGCTCTCGTTGCCTGGGGTACCACAGACTCAAGCAATCCTCAGCCTCAGCTTCCCAGGTAGCTGGGATTACAGGCGTGCGCCACCATGTCCAGCTATTTTTTGGGACTAGGTCTCCGCTGTGTTGCCCCAAGGGGGACTCAAACCGCTATCCTTAGCCAGCCATTAGAAGTTCTTATAAATGAAGGAGGTAGGGGTACACATGCATTCATCTTTTCTTCATATATAGGTAGACATGGGTATATTTGGTATTAAAGGTGATGCTAAGTGAGTATGTACTATATACCCCAGATCAGAGATGATACTAGAAACTCTATTACTGTGAAAATGATATTTAGGTGCTAAATACTCTAGTAGTGTGAGAATGATGAAATTTATATTATAAGATAGTGGGGCAGGGGAGAGTAAAGGATTTTTTTTTTTAATAAATAGATGCTCATAGAAAATGCAAGTGTCGCTGGGCACGGTGGCTCGTGCCTGTAAGCTTCAGCCTATGAAGCGGCTGGGACTAGGGACTGCAGTTCGAGTCCCGCTCGGGGCAATAGGAAGACCTAGTCCCAAAAACTAGCTGGGCGTGGTGGTGTGTGCCTGTAATCCCAGCTATCTGGGAAGCTGAGGCTGAGGAATGCTTGAGTCCATGGTACCCCAGGCAGTGTGAGCCAGCAGTTCCATGGGCAAAAATAGCGAGACCTCATCTAAAAAAAAAAAAAAAAAAAAAAAAAAAAAAAAAAAAAAAAAAAAAAAAAAAAAAAAAAAAAAAAAAAAAAAAAAAAAAAAAAAAAAAAAAAAACCCAAAAAAACAATAAGCATATGGAACAGGGCTCTCTCTGACTTTGCATCAAAGAATGGCAAAAGGAAACCTCAGTAGGATACCATTTGTTAACTATGAAAAGGAAAAAGTATTTCGCAAATATTTTGGTATGTCAGAAATCAGCCAAAGTCTCAAATCCTGCTGGTGTAAACTGGTAGATGAAAGGGAGATTCAGTTACCAGAAGAGGAAAAGAAACCCTGGGTGGGTAAATACAACAAGGGTTCATTGCAAAGCTTTCCAAATGTTGGTCTTTCTTTACTTTTCTGGGTAAATTCCCAGAAACAGGATCATTCACTGAAAGGGTAGGGACGTGTTTCAGGCTCTTGAGACCGACTGCAAATTTCTTTCTTAAACGGTGATCTTAATTTACCCTCCCTGCAGTACAGAATGCCCTGGCTAGCATTCAAAAGCAGGCTTCAAAATTTAAAGATAAAATAACTACCTCAGAGTCATGTGAAAACAGCACAAGAGAATGAGGGGTTTATGAAGCAAGCTCTGGAGACAGCTTGGGACTGGAAGAGCTAGGAGTTTAGTCCTGGGTTCTGGTCTTATCTGGGACCCTGACCCAAGCCAGGACACAACTCCAGTGTTTTACACCTTTTTTTCTGCAACTGCTAAATGAGAGACTTGGTATGACTTTGTTATATTTGAATATTTTAAACTCTGTAATAAGTTTTTTTATAGCTTTAAACTATTTGGAATATATAACAGATAATAATAATATTATAATATTATATATTATAATAATAAATGTTATTGGGGGCAGGCAAATTGTTACCCAGAGGAAGGAGTCCTAAGCAGAAGGAAGAGTGGAAAATGGGATGCATCCATGGAGGACTAGCTTGTTTGTGGGCACATGTGACTCTCTTTGGGAGACCCCTCACAAATATATGGAGAGTACCTTGTCTGGGTTTGTGAGTCTATACTGGGAATTGGGGGCAGGAGTCAGGGAGTTGTAGGCTATTACAACAGGTCCAAAACTTGTCTCACCTCCCCCAACCCAACTTACTCGCCATTCTGACCTGGTCTTCTGGCCAATCTGGCTTGAAGTTCAGAGTCATTTTTGACTCCTTGTTTCTTGATCTGGACATGGCTACAGCCAGCAGGCCCTGAGAACTTATTCATTCAACAGATGTTCTCAAACTCCCACTTGCTTATAACCACACTGATTTCTTTCCTTTCCTAGCATTTGCTTTCAGCACCTTCAGCGTGGCACTTGATTGAACTATTTGTGTGCCAGTGTGCTCCTAAGTGTCTTGGCTTCACCTCATCTGGAACACCTCCAGGGCAAGGCAGACCTCTCACAGCTCTTTGTGTCTCCTACAGGACCACCTGATAGTCCTGTGCATCACTGCAGGAGCACATCATTTACATTTACGTTCCTGGGGAAAAAGCTGTGAAAAGACACCAACAACCGGGCAATAATCCCTGTCTTTGTGGAGCTTACATTCTAGTGGAGAAAACAGACCAGTAATTAGGTAAAATACAGTATGTTACATAATGATAGCTGTTGAGGAAAAGAAATAAAATGGGAAAGGGGAATATAAAGTATGTGAAAGCAGGGAGGTAGAGTGCTGAAATATAGACAGGGTATCTGAACTTCAAGTACAGTAAAAAGGGTTGAGAGAATTGGCCCAGTCACCTCTGAAGGAAGAACATGTTAGGAAGAGGAATATTATGTAGTAAGGTCTTGGGGCAGGTATGTGCCCATGCCATCCAGGAATAGCAAGGAAGCTGTTGTGGCAAAAATTAAGCAAAACTGTTGCATTCTTGCATTTAAAAAATGGGGTGTCCTGGCAGGCTATGCCTATAGGTTTCTGCCACCCAGCAGGTTCTGGAGTTGACACCAAGCTCTGCTTTCAAGGAAGGCAACACAGGGCCAGGCCAGCCCGTGACCCTGATTGTACCGGCAGGGCTATTTCCTTCGAGGCAGAGGCCTGGCACACCATCTTTCAGGAGGAACCATGGCTCTTGTCTCTTTACAGTGATCAGGGACAGGGATAGTGGCAGTACAGGCTCCCTGGGTATGCTTGGGGTGCCCTGTTGTTTGTTAGCCTGCCATGGAGGATAATGGAGGGTCCTGCCATGGAGGATCTTGCCAGTTGACCCTTCGAAAGTGAAGAAATCAAGTCCTGCGATTAGGTCTGTCTTTCAGTTAGCCAATGCATCTGAATTTACAAGTGAACTTCACAAGTGTTCTTCAGTTATTTTTCTTCCCACCTTGGGTGGACAGGATGGCTACTATGGGTGGGGATTGACATTTCTAACCTTCCAGGTCAGTTAGTTTTGATGAAATGTCAGCTGGTTATACTTTGATTAACTAGTTTATCTAGTTGAGGGTAGACCTTGTTCAGAAGAGTGCCCTGGCATATTTTAAAGTGGTTACATTTTTCTTTTCTTTGTGCTGAAAACACAAGAGGATTTCTCTCCAGTACTTCAGCTCTTCAGGGTAAAATGCATAAAAGCACACTCCCCTCCTCTCACCTCATGACTGGATCCCTCCTGGAGTTATTAACGTTCAGACTCGTCCACATTCTCAGAATGGCCTTCTGATTCAGCATGTTGTGAGTGTCTGTATTCGCCTGTATTTCCAATTTTGAGGGCAGTGGTTTGTATTTATGATTTCAGCTCTCTATGGATCTCAGGAGAGTTGTGGATCTTTCATCTTCTTTCAGTTGAAGTGATGACTTCTAAGCATCTTATATGCAGAATCAGAAAGTGGAACAGATAACAGTTTTAAAAAATGCATTCTCTGAACTTTGCTCTATATAACCATCTCACATGCCTGAATTCACAATTCTTTATCCCTTTTTAGATCTGAAAATTTTAAAACAATGCTTTAAAAAAGCTAGCTGATTTTTTTAGTGCAGGGGGAATAAAAGAAAGCATGTCAATACACAATTTCCTGCTTAGCATAAGGATCTCAATCCTTCCAGAGCCGGTCTATGCTTATTCAGCCAAACTTGTGGAGTTTACCTCCCTCTGTTTTTGTCTGTTGTGATGCAGTTGGTAATGTTTAGTAAATACTGTTCTAAACCTCATTTCTATTTTTAAGATAGTTCTATTTTGGTTTACATGGATATTCCTCATGGCTGCAAAGTATCCCCTCTATGACTGCATCATAATTTGTTTAACCACGTCCCTGTGGATCCATTTAGACTTACAAATCATTTGATATTATGAATACTGTTGCATTAAATAACCTCGCACCCTTGTGATTTTATGCACAATAATCTCTAACTGCTGAATATATTCTTGAATATATTCTTTTTGCTTTTTTATTAATCATTTTGTTGTTTACACACATATATATATGTATGTGTGTGTGTATACATATATATATAAAACTATGTTATAGCATTTCATTTCATCCCTCCACTTTATCATCCATGAACCTTTATCTCAATCTTGTGCTCTTCCCCTCCCTGATTTCTCCCTCCACTCTCCCCCTTCCTCGCTGCTCACCCTAGTTCTGTTGTCAGCTTATTTTGACATTTTCTTGGACTTTTGTTTGTTACTACTATATCCCATCTATAGGTAAGACATAAGGTTTCTACCTTTTTCTTTCTTTATTTCTGACAATATGAGTCCCTCTAGGTCCATCCATGTTATCACAAATGCATCATATTTGTTGGCTTACATTCTTAGATGTGGAACTGCTCAGTCAAAATAGGACAGGCACTTCTCATTTGGAAACTTTTTTACTCCTTGGCTCTATGCCAGTTTGCATTCTTCCAAGTGACCAGTGCTCATCCCCTCATTTCCTCACCAGCAAAGTTTTGATTTTTTAAATTTCAATTTGTATTTTATTTTATCTGTTTATTGAAGTATAGCATTGGTTTACCATCCTGTAGATGATTCAGAAGAATAAGTTCACAATTCCTCAGATCCATGTTATTACTAACAAAGTTTATCCAGTTTTCTGGTTTGTATCCAGGAACTAGGTGAAAATGTGACAGTGTGGCAAAAGAAAATTGGCACCACACTCCAAGTCAGATAATTCATACTGCAGAAAGATCATATAAATGTAATGGAAGCCAGAGGGTTTCAAAGGACAATTATAACTCACAGGGTATTATTAAATTCAGAGTGGAAAAAACCTTATCAATATAAGAAATGTGGGAAAACTTTTAGGTAGTTATCTTTACTTGTTCAATATTTGAGATTTCACAGTGGGGAGATGTCATAGGAATGATGTGGGAGATTTTTCTGGAAGAGTTCATACATTGCTCAGCAATTCAACTGGGAGAAAACCCTGGTGGCAGGGGAGTGTGGGAAGGCCTCCAGTTGCAACTTACATCTTCTGAACATCCATGAATTAGAAGAAACCCCATTTATGCAAGTTGGGAAACCTTTAGACATGATTCAGCTTTACTATACCAGAGATTTCATGTTAGAAGAGAAACGTCTTGACTATAGTAACTACAGACAAGGCTTTTCCCGGAGCATACTTCTCACTCATTACATCACTGAGTTTCCTTGTGAGAGAAGCCCTATAATTTAGTGAGTGTGGTACAACCTTTAATCAGCGCTTGAGCCTTATTCAACATCAAAGAACTTACTCTGGAGAGAAACCCTGTGAATGTCTTATGTGTTGAAAGGTCTTCAATTATAGTTCATAACTTATTCAACCCTGAAGAATACCTATGGAGAAAAGCAGTTTGAGGGTAATAACTGTGGAAATGCTCTCTGACCAAGACGAATCTTTATGACAACATCAAGGATCCAGTTCAAGGAAGTGGATGAATGTAATGAAAGTGAGGATAGCTTCAGTTTTTCCTGGAGAATGTTTGGGAAAAAAAAAAAGAAAGAATAAAAATGTGAGCAACTTGAAGTTATTTTCATTTTGTGATACAAAACTGCTAGCTCACCCCTGTGTGTGCCCTCCTTGGTTCATACCTTTCTTATGTGAACAATTGATCAAGTGGTAAACCTGGAGGAAGTTCATTATGGTTCCCCCCTTCAAGAATGTCAGAATTACCACACAAGAAGGAAAAGCCATGGCTCTCATTCTTGGAAACTAATGGAAGCAATTTCACTTGTCATGCCATGCAAGTAGCTCAATGAGTAAGTGCTCCCCATGTCGCCCCATCACTACTTAGTGATACCACAGACTCAAGATGAGGGAAATGCAAGATATCCCTGAAAGTGGAAGGTGCTGTAAGTAGTTTATAAATTGAAATTGAAAGAAAGATTCTGAGACACTGTAAGAAAGAGCCCTCATGCTGCTGACAGGATTGAATGGTAAAGCGCTGGGTGAAAATGGGGACAGTGGGCATTGGCCATCAGTACCCATTTCAGCTATATTCTGGAACATCAAGTTAGGAGAATCATCCCCAGGATGGTGCATGTTGGAGTGGAGGGTATGAGGACATACTGTGTTCACTTCAATTCATGCCCTGTATGTGTTTGGGATCCCTTGCTGTGCTGCTTCTCATACCTGCCCACTTCCTCTCAGCAAGCAGAGGGCCTGGGTTCTCATGAGGAGCCCCTAAGAATGAATACAAGAATAAGCCAGAAAGAAAGAGATAAACACTGAATGGTCTCACATATATGTGGGATACAGGGAAACAAACAAAAAGACAAGAAAAAGTTAAAACTAGCAAATTGACAACAGAACTAAAGCAAACAGCAAGGGAAGATGAGGTATGGAGGGTAAGGTAAAATCAGGGGAGGGACGAACATAAGCGATCAGGATGATGGTTCATGGGTGATGTGGTGGTGGGAGAACTTTGGGGGTTTAGTGATATATGTGTGTGTGTGTGTGTGTGTGTATGTATGTATGTACGTAAAATGCAAAAAAAAAAAAAAATACAGGACCAGGATGAGAATGAGATAACTCTAAGGAGGCTTCACTCCGCATGACCCTGAGAGTGATGCTGCCCTAAATTTTTTTTTTTTTTTTTGAGACTAGGTCTCACTATTTTTGCCCATGGAACTGCAGGCTCTCGTTGCCCGGGGTACCACAGACTCAAGCAATCACCAGCCTCAGCTTCCCAGGTAGCTGGGATTACAGGCACGCACCACCACACCCAGCTATTTTTTGGAACTAGGTCTCAATATGGGCCCCAGGCGGGACTCAAACTGCGATCCCTAGCCCTGGCTGCTCCATAGGCTGAAGCTTACAGGCACGAGCCACCATGCCCGACTGCCTTAAATATTGTGTCTCACTTTTCTCTCTTTAGTTCTGGTCCTGGACAGAAGTCCTGAAAACCAAGTGTCTCGCTTGGAGTGCAGTAAGTGGAAATCTAGATTTTGTGGGGTTTTGGAACAACTGGAGCAGAAATAAAAGTGATGGAAAAAGGAGATGCAAGAAACACTTGGGAGGAGCCAGTAGTTGCCTGCCCAGGGGACTTGGGCCCCCTTCTAGCAGCTGAATTGCTGCACTGGACACAGGACTCCATGGTTATGTGACCAACTCCCATAAAAATCTTGACCTCCAAGGCTCAGGTGAACTTCCCTGGTTGTGAACCACCCTGGCTGGCAACAGTTTGTATGCATTGTCACTTACTGTTGCTGAGAGAATGAAGTGCTATCTATTTTATTCCTCCCAGAAAGGACTATGGGAAGCTGGCTCCTGGTCTCTCCCGAATGCCATTCTATATGGTCTTTCCTTTGCTGATTTAGCCTGCATTCTTTCACTGAGATAAAGTATAACTATACCATAACCTTCTGGGTTCAGTGAGTCCTACTAGTGAACCATCAAAACTGAAGGGAATGCAAGATAGCCCTGGGACCCCCGATGTCGATACTTGCATAGGGGGAAACCAGGAAAGGCATAACTGGAACACTTGATTATTCTGGATTCATGGTGGCTCAGGGAGGGTTTTTTATTTTTTGTCATTTTCAGTCACAGAACTTGACTTTTAAAAACAATTTGAAGTACCAAAGATGAAAATGAAAAACAACAAATCAAAAAGGGAACACAAACAACTTCAGTTGTTTTCATTCAGTTAATTTTATCTGCCCAAGAGCAGTTCCACCAAAGGGCGAAGAAAGGAAGTCTTTGGACTGGAACCAAGGTGACGGTTTAATGGGCCTTTGGCCTTAATGTCAAATGTGCCTTTTCTAGAGAAGACTAACACTCAACACCTTAGTACAGTGTATTATTATATAGATCCCTCATTATCATCCCAGAAAGTCATAAATATGAGCGAACTACTTAATTAAAAATACTTGTCAATGTTGACTCAGTAATGATTTATTGAGTGATTAATATCTTAGACTTTAACTCCATTTGTTACTCTCCCATCTCAGAAAGCTGTGGCCTTGAGTCAGCTGCACAGGATACTAGCTTGGTGACTAATTTGGCAGGCGAGATCGGCCTGTTTCAAGAGCAGGCTCTTGCAGGCCTCGCCCTAGGCTTTCCTCTTCTCCTCAGACGGCACTGAAATACGTGTTTCCACTGTGTGTTGTCAGCGTTCCCCTCCTTACTTTGCCTGTATGAGTACTTTGCACTCAGTCTTAGACACTGAATTTTCTACATATCTCCTGATTCGTCTTCTCTATTTGATCTCCCATTCTTTTCATCTATTTTTTTTTCCTACCGAAATATTTCTTAAAGACAAAGCCAGCAGCCACCTGCCTGGCTAAACCTCAGGGATCCTCAGCCTGGTGGTGATGTTGGGATAGGCACAACCACCTCTGCCACAGTTCTCACTCATGCACCTCACTTTTCTCTCTTCTAGCTCCACCATGCCCATATCTCACCGCCCTATTTGCCAAGAGAAATGGTTTGGATTGGGATGTCAGTGATGAGGCCAGGCATGGTGGTGTGTGTCTTTAATCCCAGCCTTGGGAGGCCGAGGCTAGGAATCGCTTGAGTCCTTGGGTTTGAGACTATTATGGGCAGCATAGCAAGACCTA
Source organism: Uropsilus gracilis (assembly GCA_004024945.1). Classification (NCBI taxonomy): domain Eukaryota; kingdom Metazoa; phylum Chordata; class Mammalia; order Eulipotyphla; family Talpidae; genus Uropsilus; species Uropsilus gracilis. The sequence goes on from PVHY01015144.1 coordinate 30,595, forward strand.
CTCTCAAAAAAAAAAAAAAAAAAAATCAGCCAGGTGTGGTGGGCACCTTTGATCCCAGCTACCTGGGAGACTGACGCTGGAGATCGCTTGAGTCTGTGGGATCGGGACTACCCCGGGCAACATAGTAACACCTAGTCTCCAAAATACATACATACATACATACATACACACTGTTATAACATGCAGTTTGCATGTTAGCATGTTCCTTGCTACAGAAATAAATTGGAAAACACCTAGAACGGTTCACTTGCATGCTGAATTTTATGGGATCACTGAAATATAAACACCCAATTTAAGACAGCTGTGTCAGGTTGACAGGTGCTCAGAGACTCAACGTTTTCCTTCATGCACCAGGGCTTTTCTGACCCCAGCGGGGCTTTCGTTTGTAGGCTCGTGGTGCCACCTGGTGCCCATCAGGGAAATGGCAGTGCAGCATGGGGGCCCAAACAGATTAAACACCTCCTGTGCCTGGACCTTCCAAGATTCCCATCTATTGAATTCCGCATCTGATGACCTTCTTCACAGATATGCTTTTTTTTTTTTTTTCTGCCCCTTTCTTCCAACCCTTGCCTATAATCTCCAGAAAATTTCTCCTTCCCTTATTTACACTGGTGGTATTGCAGTGGGAATTGCTATTGTGTACAGTAGGTGCTGGGCAGGTCCTAAGAGCTTTTGTTATCTCACAAGACTTCTGTGCTAATATTATCCTATTCTACAGGAGGGGACCCTGAAACTCAAAGCTCAGATCACTTCCCCAGGTATGCAAAGCCAGAAGCACCAGTGGAGTGTGGGCTGCCTCAGAACCCCACTTTGCTAGTAGAAAGTTCTTTTAAATATATCAGTCTCTGCCCCTTCATTTCAATTCAGTTTATTTGGGGGTGAGGCCTGGTGTTATTGATGGAATTACACCTGTGAATTTATGTCACCCAAATTCACATGTTGACGACCTAACCTCTGGCATGGCTGAGTTGGGAGATAGAACCTTTAGGGAGGTAGTTAAAGGTAAATGAGGTCATAAGGGTGGTTCCCTAACCCAATGTGACCAATGTCAGAGGAAAGACATCAGGGGTGCCTAGAGGATGGTAAGGACGCCTGCAAGATAAGAGGAGAGCCTGAAGGAGAAACCAAACCTGAGGACACCTTGCTCGTGGACTTCCAATTTCTAGAGCTATGAGAAATTAATTTCTGTTGCTGAACTCACTCAATCTGTGCTACTTTGTTATGGTGGTCCTTGTATATCAACACACAGGATTTCTCACCTCTCCAACCCTCCACCCCAGGTAAGTAATTCAATGTATTCCTAATGTGAAAATCAGGGCAAATCTAGGCTACCCCATTGCCTTTGGTGATCAGCCTAAGAGAAAACCCTAACAGAAAAGGCAACCTAGACTTCTGGGCTAACGAGACCTTCGAGACCTTTGTAGCTCTTGAAAGAAGGATGTTTCCTTAGCCAGGCACGGTGGCACGTGCTTGTAAGTGACAGCTTATGGAGTCGTGGCTGGGACTGGAGATCTTGGTTTGAGACCCACCAGAGCAACATAGGGGGTTCTAGAAACCCCCCCCTTGCAAATTACTGGGCATGATGGCGTGCGCCTGTAATCCCAGCTACTTGGGATGCTGAAGCTGGGGATTGCTTGAGTCCGTGGTACCACAGGCAACATGAGCCTGTGCTTCCACGGGCAAAAATAGACCTAGTCTCAAGAAAAAAGAAAAAAGAAAGATGTTTGCTCAATGACTATCAGCTCTTTTGTTTTCCTTTTACTCAACATCAGCACTAAGATAAGTAATTTATTATTCCTTATTCATTTTCCTCTTGTTTTTTATCACCAGTGTTGCCACTACATTGTTTTGTGTTGGTGGTTGCAGGGATGTTATTTTCATTTGTGTTATTGGATAAATAAGATTTCTGTGGGCTGTAAGAACTGATTCAAAATTCATAACACTGTTCCAAGAGTAAGTAAACGCTGACAGCAGAACACAACATACGAGAAAAGAATCACAGAGAGATGGCTTAGAGAGAGGCTGAGGGTCACTTTGGAAGTAATGAATCAAATGACAATTTATTAACAAAAGGGGTATTTATAGAGATGGGCAAGGGTCCGTGAATTCCAAAGGAAGGCAAGGAAGACAATTAAATTGGTTAACATATTAACATATTAGTTTCTGCGGGGTAATTGGGGGCAGGGGGATTCCTCACAGGTGGTCACTATTTCTGTTCAGAGGGATTTCCATAGGTAAGGATCAGTGCTAAGAGTTTTTGGTCTCCAGTTTGCCAGAAACAATTAAGGCGAGAGGGAGTTTTCCCCATCTCACAGCACGATCCCTCTGGCCTGTGAAAGGCTGTATGGCAAGTAAATGCTTTTTTTTTTTTTTTTTCTGAGACTAGGTCTTGCTATATTGCCAAGGGTAGTCCTAATCCTGCAGACTCAAGTAATCCCTAGCCTTAGCCTCCCAGGTAGCTGGGATTACAGGTGCCCATCACCACACCCATCTGTTTTTTTAGACAGTAGGTCTCGCTATGTTGGGCAGGGTAGTCTCGAACCCAGGAACTCAAGCGATCTCTGGCCTTAACCTCCCAGTGCTGGGATTATAGGTGCGCGCCACCATGCCTGGCAGTAAATGCATTTTGATAGCCAATTTAAAAGGATATTTGGGTATACCTTTTGCATGCAGGTTTAAGGGCATCTGTATAAACATGTGTGTCCTGGCACGTGTTGACTGAAATAGTCATCATTAATTCTCTTGAGTGTGAATTTCTTCAGCATCCAGGCTGTGTTACTTGAATACTGAATATAAATTCACACTCTTATTCCTCAGGGTGGAGGAGACTTTTAGATTTAGTCATGTTGTAATATATCAGACTCATCTGGGTATTACAATACAGATAGCTCTATTTCCATCCTGGACCTTCTAAATCACAGTCTAGGGGTGTGGGGTGGGCAGGGAATCTAGATCTGTCTTCTGTTTGCCAGGGGATAGTCTTATATTTGTGTGTTGTTACTGGACTCATTTTATGTGATATTAGCTAATTTGAAATTATGTGACATAAAATTAATTTTATTTACAAAGCACAAAAAATACCTATCTTTTCAAATTCAAACAAAAGTCCAAGAATTACAATTTGAAAGCTTGTGAAGGAAATTGTAAACTGTTCAAGCTAAAGCCTCCTCACCGGGTACAGTGGCTCGTGCCTGTAAGCTTCAGCCTATGAAGCAGGTGGGGCTAGGGATTGCGGTTCGAGTCCCGCTCGGGGCAACACTGTGAGACCTAGTCCCCAAAAATAGCTGTGCGTGATGGCACGTGCCTGTAATCTCTGCTACCTGGGAAGCTGAGGCTGGGGATTGAGTCTGTGGTACCACGGGCAATGGGAGCCTGTGGTTCCATGGGTAAAAATAGCAAGACCTAGTCTCAAAAAAAAAAAAAGGGATTAAGGGATATAAGGTAAAAATTAAAGAAATCGGAATAAATTATTGAGTTTAGTTAATAACAATGTATCAACTGGTTTATTACTACAATGAGCCTTCTGGCCTGGCACAGTGGCTCGTGCCTGTAAGCTTCAGCCTATGAAGCGGCCGGGGCTAGGGATCGTGGTTCGAGTCCCACCTGGGGCCAGAAGTGAGACCTAGTTCCAAAAAACTAGCTGGGTGTGGTGGCGCGCGCCTGTAATCCCAGCTACCTGGGAAGCTGAGGCTGGGGATTGCTTGAGTCTGGGGTACCCTGGGCAATGAGAGCCTGTGGTGCCACAGGTAAAAACAGCGAAACCTAGTCTCAAAAGAAAAATTAAAAAAAATAAAAAATAAAAAACTATAATGAGCCTTCTATACTCAAATAAGATATTAATAGGAGAAATTAGATTTGCCCAGGACTTGATATTGTCTTTGCAGTTTTCCTTATAACTTAAAACTGTTCTAAAGTTAAAATTTTACTTAAATATAGGATTATAAAGATGGCAAATGTGTACTGTTTATAATTTTAAGTGTTTTATAGGATCACCCTTGTATTTATTACATAATGGTGCTCATGTTAGCACTGAATTTTTTTTTTTTTTTTTGAGACTAGGTCTCACTATTTTTGCCCGTGGAACTGCAGGCTCAGATTGCCCGGGGTACCATGGACTCAAGCAATCCCCAGCCTCAGCTTCCCAAGTAACTGGGATTACAGGTGTGCGCCACCACACCCAGCTGTTTTTTGGGACTAGGTCTCGCTGTGTTGCCCCGAGTGGGACTCGAACCGCGATCCCTAGGCCCAGTTGCTTCACAGGCTGAAGCTTACAGAGGCATGAGCCACCGTGCCTGGCTAGCACTGAAAATTATACAAGGAGATCTTAAAAATGTAATAAGAGGTCCTCAAAACCATGAAGGTTCAACAACTGTGATGCATCTTGGTCTCTGCATTTTGGAGAAATCATAGAGATAATAAATAGCCTTGAAACAAATGTATATACATTGTAGATTGAAGAGCCATGTGATGATGCTTTTATTCTTATTGGAGAGATGATCTTAAATGATATGATAGCTTCAGAAATTCATTTTTTGTCTAAAACTGGCAGCTCTGTACTTAGTGGTCTTCACATCACACATCTCATGGGTCGATGTGGCACACCTGATTATCCCTGTTTTCAAATAAGGGAACCAGAAATAGTAAATAGCAGAACCAGGACCAAAATTCAGATCTTGGGTGTTAAATCCAGTGAATGCTCTTCTCCCTTTCCCCTTTAGTGGCAGGAGCTGATTCATAGGCTTTAAAGGGTTCATCAGCTCTTTCTGCCTATCAGCATGCCACTTTTCATTGGGGGGCGGGTAATGATTCAGATGTCCTTGACTTTATGGAGCCCTTGAACTTCAGAGAAGCCAACTGGGCCCCAGTTCCAGGTGACTCAGTAGCTTAGTGGGAATTGGTCACTTTGGAGCACTTTTGGAAACAAGCAGAGGCTTCCTTGATGCTGCAGTCTTACCTTTGGAAATTCTGAAATATTTGGTCTACAGAGCAGCCTGGAATTTTTTAAACCTTAAAATCAGGCCATTTTTATTGTCTAATGTTGCTACAAAAGCACCTAAAAGGGTCTTTCCTCATTAAATCTACTCTAGATAAGGTTATGGAGTTTTGCTTTATATATCACTTCTGCTGACCACACCAGATGTCAGAATACTTTCTCCTTTGAAACAGATATCTGGCTTTGATCAAAGTCCTTTGGGCCTTCTCTCCCACAAGGTGGAATTTCTATATTTCAGGATGCAAGGCAGAATTCATCTGTTGGATGGTTTTGGAGCAGATGGCTAGTCGTATAAGCTTCAGGCTGAAACAAACACAGTCATATCTGAATGCTCTGTGCGTATATTTTGATCACGAAGTAAAGGCAGAACAGTCTGACTATTCTTTGAGAGGGCAGAAACGCCATTGCATTGCACAACTTAACATTTAGGACTTTCAAGAGAAGATGAGTTCCCCTGATTTTGATGAGGCCTATGGTTATCATTTAAATCCCTTTTCATGGTGCCCAGTCTCATTTAGTTCCAGCTGGTATCTCCCCTCATTCTAACAACCCACATCCCATATTAAGCAGGGTTTATCGGGATGATGGGAGGAGTGGCCTACTTGCTTAGTTTAGATATCTCCTATAGTGAAACTGTTTTTCCCTTTATGGACTCTGGTGGTAATTTTTGAAAAACTGCCCATTAGTGCCTGAAATGGCCCCATATACTTGCAACATCTTGGCACCAAAGATATTGATTAGGTCAGTTGTCTTCCCTTGGACCAAGCACAATAGGTCAAATTCCACATGCAATCATGAGTAGGGAAGGATTTAATTTTAATTAAGAATGCATGACTTCACAAAACTGCTTGTTCAGATGTGGCCCTATCTAAAAATAAAGAAATGCTGGGTAGAGCTTAAGAGGTGTGTCCAGACAAGAAAGAAGAAGAGGCCAGGCATGGTGGCACATGCCTGTAAACTTCAGCCTATGAAGCAGCTGAGGCCAGGGATCGCGGTTCGAGTCCTGCCTGGGGCC
>PVHY01015145.1:0-10738 GCA_004024945.1 Uropsilus gracilis
GTAAAGTACATGCATTTCTTCCTTCACTTAAAAACAGCATCTAGCGTTCTGAAGACTATGAAGGATGAATGTACTATAAATGCAAATATTAAGTAAGTCAGACAAAACTGGCTATTTTGACATTCAGGTAATTCAACAGTCTACCAGGTGTGCAAGCTATATAGTAAACAAAGTCACTGATATTTTCAGTGGGCAACATTTCTGAAACAAATACACTGTACTTAAAGTCCCATGGTTTTAGAAAAATGTCTTAAGTCATTTTCTAAATGTAACTGATATTCTACATAGCATGCAATTTTGCGTCATTATTAAAATATATACAAAAACTGTAAGTGCACATTAGTATTTTTTAAAATTAGCTAAACATCAAACTACTATCATTTTCTCACTCCTTGTGGGAGAGTGGGCGAGTAATGGAGAATAATATGACCTGAAGTGTTTAAACTTTTTATTTCAGCAAACATACTTTAGTTTCAGTAATTAAAAAAAATCCAAATTTAATCTGTTAATATGTAAATTATTTTTAAATTTACACCTAGAAAAAAACTCTTCCTCATTTTATAACTCAAAGAATACAGTGAAAAATTAAAAATAGCAATGGCTACGAGCAACCTCTGACATTAAAATGGTCTCACTCTTAACCTCAAGAGTGTGTTACATAGCCTGTGCTTAAAAAGTCTACCTAAAATGAAGTCAAGGCACTAGGAAAAAAAATACCCAGAAAAACTAAAAGGCATCCAAAATGTATCAATGCAAAATTCACTCTAAATCTAAGAAAATTATTTTTGCCTCAGATTTATGAAAAGAGGTAACTACTCAGGCCACAACTGCTCTACGATACAGGGGAAAACAGACTTAAGAAAATTATTTGTAAGACCATAAAGTTAAAATTCTCTGTATATAAAATGATGTGTATGAGGTTATTTACTGCAGCTTATAAAAGGAAAAAGACTGGATATAATTCAAGGAATGTTGGTATGCACCCAATGGAATACCAAGTTACTGAAACAAAAAATAAAAAAAAAGGACACTATGTACTAGAATTAAAAATATCCAAAGACCACTGTAAAACAAAATACAAAACAAAACAAAAAAACAAACAATATGATAATCACAATACACACGATATGATAATCATGTACATTATTCTCTGCGTAAGCATCCCCAGAATAGGAACATTTTAATTCACATAACCAGAAGAACATCCAGGGAACTCGGAGGAAGACTGGATACCTCTGGCATTAGAGGAAGACTTTTCAAATTACTAAATTTTTACAGTGTACTGATTTATCTTATCTGTGTTACAGTTAGAAGTATGTTCCCTTTTGAAAGTCACTTCATCTATCTATTGATCTTCATGAACAAAAAAAGTTGGGGGATAAGATACAAAGTGTCCAGGACAAGTGCATACTCCACAGAAGACATCCACTTTCACTAAATCTCAGGTGCACACTGTTCAATAAAAACTTTCTCACCTACTATTAAAACTAGACAAGGTAAGTCACAATTACAGGAAAATATCTGTGAATTTCTTAATCAAAACTGATGCAAAGATTTAAAATATATCCTAAAGTAGTATTACTGCTGTACAGGACAAATTATTCATAGAAAATGCCAGTGTAAGTCTCTAGGATGAAATACTACAATTAATTTTTGTAAGGATCTAAAGCTGTATTACATTAATAGATGTGTAGATTTTGTGATACAAATTTGGACACACCTAGAGGACTTGTTAAAATTCAGCTTTCTATGCCCTGTTTTAGAGATGCTGGTTCCAAAGGTTAAGGTGAAATTCAACATTTTTTAAAATAACCTCTCAACATGATTTTGATAACTCAATTCTAAACACCAAAGCCCTAGAATTATGGTAAAGACTTCAGACTTAAATATTCAAATTGCTCTTCAACAGATGCTGCATCAAGCCCTTAATAATTTTAGAAGGTCTTCCCAGGACCATGGCTCACTTCCACTTAAACTGATTTAATTCTTCAGAACATTCAAGGTTCATTCCTGTTTGAAACACTCTAAATTTATTATACATGTTCACTTTGATAGATTCAACCCTAAGTCTAGTGTTCCCCAAATTTATAAGTCAGACTACTTTCCACAATATAACTAATTTAATTTGTCAAATAACAATGCTGTCCCCCCCAAACACAAGGTTCCTCTTCAAATAAACCAATTTTCAACCTTATCCCCCTCTACCATAAAGAGCTGAACATTAGCAATCCTTAAATTTATGGGCAAAAAATTTAAGAGCTAGGCAAATAATCTTTTCTAATTTAGTTAAGGGACTTGAAAATCACAGGTGCCTCATAAAATTTAAAGTCAAAAAAACTCCATTTTTAAAAGAACACAGGATTCGTTACTCTGAAAAAAGCATAAGCACTATAAGGGCATGTGGAAAATCACAGTGCAAGTTTTAAACTCAAGCAATTGATTTCCACAGAAAAATTTAAAAGCCTTGAGGAAAACAGAGCAACTGCAGAAATGGAGACATTGGGGTAAGAAACTTCAGAAATGTTTATTTCAAACAACATGATAAAAGCTAGAGTGTTAAGGAAATGTACCAAAGGGAAAAGCATAGGAAAACATAAGAGCAAGGAAACATGAAAGTGGGAAGCATAAAAATGGAAATGTATTAATATCTGATAATAAAGGGAGTTGCTATTAACACCTTTTGTTGGATATTTAGTTGTAAGGTGTAAAGTCAGGGACAAAGACAAAAACCTTACTAGGGTTCTATAGCCACAACTATTTGTTTCTACAAGGAGACCCACTCATTTCAACTCCTAAGTATAAACACTCCAAAACACAAAATCACCTGTCTTAAGGTTATCAAATTTGTACAGATTTATTAACAGAAATAAGATAATAAAGTCTATTTCTGAAACAGGTTTTTCCCCCCCTAAATTAGTCTCAACTTTTTTATTACTTAAATATGTAGAAAAATACAAGCAATCTGCACCAAATGGGGGGGGGGGGAAGAGGGCAAAGATCCAGTAGACATTTTTCAGCAAAAGGTCCAGCAGGTCTTCTGCCAAGTCTTCCCATCTTCAGGCAGCATGGGGTTGCAAACTGACTTTAGTTCTGCTGCATTTCCTACTGAAAACCAGGAGGAGGAAGGCAGAAATTCCCTCAGCAATAAGGTCAGCTTTCCTGTTCTTCCCTGGCTAACTTAGCCCTTTGCCATAAATCCAATGGACCTCAAAAAAATGAGAACGAAGGCACTGATTTATCACTCAACAGGTATTTACTGAGCGCACACTCTGTGCACAGCATTATTCCAGGCATTGGGGATATATCCGTAAATGACAAATTGTAATGTAACCAAATATCTGTTTTTAAGATGTGGCTCTCCTTTCTGTGATCAGAAATCCAGCTACAGTGCTTGCTTCAGCTGCACATATACTAAAATTGGAAAAATACAAAGAAGATTAGCATGGTCCCTGCATAAGGATGACAAGCAAATTCACGAAACATTCCATATTTTTATGGAAACAATCCAAATGCCCCAAAACTGAAAAATGTTTGGGAAAAAAAGTGGTATATTTACACAATGAAGTATTAGTCTTCAATCAAAACCAACAAATATGAAGCATTTGTGGTAACATGGATGGACCTAGAAGGAATCATATTGACAGAAATAAGTCAGAAAGAAAAAGACAGAAACCATACGATCTCACCTATAGAGGGGATATAGGAATAACAAACAAAAAGTCAAGAAAAAGTTAAAATAAGCTAACAACAGAACTGGGCAAGCAGCTAAAAAGGGGGAGCATGGAGGGGGAAACCAAAGAATGGAGGCGCACAAGAAGACCAAGATGAAGGTTCATGGGTGATAAGGTGGAGGGAGAACCCTGGGGAATGCAATGATGTAACATATTTATTATATTTACATATATACATAAACATGTAAACAAATGAGTAATAAAAATAAAAACATTCCATGTTAAAAAAAAAAAAGAAATCCAGCTATAAGTGAATTCTTTTCCATTCCTAAAGAATAAATAAAACCTCACATTCTCGTTCCCACAGAATTGGTCTTACTTTTCCAGTTCAATTTTCTCATTTTATATGCATACATACATGCAAAGTTTATGGAACTTGCTTATTAAGACCGCACAGCTGAAGAAATAACTATAATTACAACTCAGGTTTTCAGAGTCTCAGTTACATGGGTTCTTCATTCACCACTGGATAATGAGGCTCACTATGCTAAGAATAGACAGTACTTTTTCTTTATTAAAACTTATAATCACATATTTAATTACTTTTTTAACCTGAACAATGTTATAATAAGAGGGAAGTCGAGTCTGTTTTGTTCACCACTGTATTTTAGCATCAAGCAAGGTCTAAGCTTTTCTAAGTTTTCAGAGTCTCAGTTACATGGGTTCTTCATTCACCACTGGATAATGAGGCTCACTATGCTAAGAATAGACAGTACTTTTTCTTTATTAAAACTTATAATCACATATTTAATTACTTTCTTAACCTGAACAATGTTATAATAAGAGGGAAGTCGAGTCTGTTTTGTTCACCACTGTATTCTTAGCATCAAGCAAGGTCTAAGCCTTGAGAAATTCCTAATATTTATTAAAAGCTTGTATGTTTCAAAAAAAGATGACACACAGCTAAAATACGTATCTATCTATCTATCTATCTATCTATCTATCTATCTATCTATCTATCTATCTATCTATAGGATCCTAAATTTAGAAAGACTCCTTTGAAAACAATAAAAGCTCAAACATAGAAAAGTACTCACTTTTTGAAATTTAATCATTCCATTTGTAAGTAAAAAGTCCAAATATTAAGAATCAAAATTACCACTGGGAAGTCCCACCAATCTGGTTTTGTTATACACAGAGATTCTGTAACTACACATCTCATCTTACTGAATTTATATTTTCTTGGTCAAATGATTAAAACAAGACTAACCCCACCAAAAGCATATAAAGGAGGGAAAAGAGTTAAGGGCTTATTTAACATTATATTCATAAATCTAGACTAATATCCTTTTTGACACCTGAGGTTTACAAAACCCATCAGAAGATCAGCATTTAAAGTAATTTCTTCACAATGTAATACACATGGTTGCGATACAAAAGTACCATAGCTCATAAATTATAATTATGAACAATGTAATTTTAGCTATCAAATTGAGTTTAATTTCAAAATATAGTAAGTCAATAAGATAGACTTCTTTCCTAATATCTCAGCCAAATAGAAATTTTTAAGTCTCTTTCAAATAATGCTAATCAGTCAAAAAACTAATTTTATAGAGAAATAAAGATGCTACAAGTATTGCCTACTTTACGTAAGGATTTACTCTTTCAGCAGATGACTTCTAAGGAAAGGACACAGAGGATGATACTATTCTAGGCCAGTGCTAATAAGCCTGACATTTCTTTAAGCTTCACTATAAAACTCTGAAAGATACAAATTTCCTTGTAAAAAAAAAGATCATAACTAGGTACATACAAGCAAATTCTTCTCCAGGCAGGATTTTTCCATAGTAATATATAAATGCCTCGTTTTTGATAATATCATGCAGAAAGTGCCTTGAGGATTCAAGAGCCAGGAGTACATAATCTGACTCAGGTCACTGTGCTTTGCGCAGATAAACTCTTCCACATTGCTTTCCTGGTGCAGCCAATCACATTGTCCTCGATGTTACCTAATCTTCTAGCTAATGACTACAACTTCTACAGGTCACAACATTTGTAAAGAAATATACATGCTTAATTGTAACTGGAAAAGAGGAGTGTAGCAACAATCTTCAACTGAAACCTTTCTGTTGTTCATCAGAGAGAACATGCTAAGAATATTAAGAATATTAGGAGAACAGAAGTGTTAAATGAGTTTGTGTGTGTGTGTGTATGTGTGTGTGTGTGTCAAAGAATGAATTTTCAACAGTTGAAAATACAGATTAACCTATTTTAAGTACAGCAATAGCAGGATTAATAAATTATATTATGGTGTTGTCATTTTAACCCAAAATCATGTATTTGTGTGGTTAACAGATAAAAGGAAAATAAATTAACTCCACTCTCCAACTTAAGACGAAGATTATTTTACACTCAAATATTAGTGAAAACTTGAAAGAACCATTTTTATATAAGTCAAATATCTATAATCACCATATGAAACTAAGCTGAGTGTGATAGCATGTATTTAAATTCATTTAAAAATAAGTCATATTTTAGCATAAATTTAGTGAATACCATTTTATTCACTGAAAAGAATGGCCTTTACATTTTTGCACATCTCTTTTATATTCAATAGATTTTCATATTTATCTTTGCAGTCAGCCTAACATAATTTGCTATTTATTTGAATTATACAAAAAAATTCAAACACATATACCCTCCTACAAGAAAAGTGAGTAGTGTTTTATAGCTCCTCGGGGTAATATAATTATTCCTCTTTGACCAAATTCCACAGACAATTCTTAAAAGCTAGTTAGTAGAGGGACTCTGAAACCAATTCAAATGGATGCTTTGTGCCCTTCTGTATTGAAATCAATAGATGCACCATGCATGCTGAACATCTTATTCACCTAAATTTGCAAACCTGCCCCTCTGAGTAGGTAATACTCTCTCGTTATACAGTGTTTAAGGGATTACATTAGTTAATAACATCAATAATTCGACCAGGTAAATTCAAATGAGAAATGTTCCGTAAGTTATAGCATCAATAATTCGACCAGGTAAATTCAAATGAGAAGTGTTCCCAAGTTACTTCTTTATGAAAGCCAACTTTGTACCAGTCAACTTTCTTCAAGCGACAGGCTTACTCCAATTCTTTCTGAGGGACTATCTCAAGGAACCCGTTTGAATAACTCTAGTAGGTCTGTCAATTATTCTTTGAAGTCAAAGTGCTGTTCTATGAGAAAAGCCCCTGAGCTCACAATTCAAGCAACCACTATGATGCCCCTGATACAGAGCAGGAATGTTTTGATGCATCCGTCCTACTTTGCCATTTAGAAGATTAAAACAATGTGTACTCAGGTACTGAGATTTAATAAAGTAACTAGCTTTTACTGTCTCATCAACAAGATACTTACGTGAAATTCTCCGCTCTGTTTTATTAACTGAGAGGGCCACCAGTGCTGTCTGGGGGTACTGCCTTGTTTTGTAAAAGGCACCAGCAGTCTCACCCACTAGTCTCTGCACCATCAAGACATATTTTTCAATACAGAGAAAATGGCAAATGACATCTGAGTATTACTATGAGCATAGCTCAGACCTTGCAGATCCCCTGAAAGTATCTCAGGGACTGCAGGGGTACATGAACAGCTTGGTTAACTACTGTAAAAGAATACACATAGGACTAAAATAGAGAATTAAAGAGTTGTGGGTGAATTGTATTCTTTTACTCCTCTCAGTGACAGTGTTAGTTCAATGAATAGTTTAATGTGCACAGAAAGAGATCAGATCAAAAAGTACTATTATTCTACATTTTTTGAATACAAATGTTTATTGATCTCATATTGATCTCACATTATGTAAGAAAACTATGCTAAACACCATCATGTATATAATATGCAGCACAGTAAATGTTTAGTTATTTCATTCTTAATCCATGTTATTCCTCTAGTCAACGTATAATAAAGTTTAATGGGAAAAAATGTCAATAATATTTATAACAAAATTCTAATTATGAATAAAATGCTTACCAAATTCATAAAAAATGTAATCTAAACAATACTAAAAATACACTGTTTGGACAGAGAGATTTGTTTTCTAGTATTATCAAAGTCTATATTTTAAAAAGCAAAGATGTGACAACCATAAAAATGTCTGTATTCCACGAATTTTACAACTAACTTATTCCACAAAACTTACTTATGATATACACCTGAAAAATTACAAAATGAGAAATTTAAAACTGAACTAGCAAACAGGAAAAGAGTTTGTACTTAAACCCTCCATTGTTCTATATGAGACTACAGTCACCAAGAGTCGTGCCACAGCATTCAAGTACAACTAAAATCATGAAGTTCAATAAACATCTGTAACAACTAGAAACTCCAATGACATCACCAGTTACAACGAAACATAGTTTATCACATTTTCAAAATTATCAACCTTCCTAGGAATTACAAATCTGAAACAAACAAAAAGATGTTACTACTGATTTTAAAAACTCCCAACATATCAAAATCCAGAATGGCAAGCACCTTGCAAGTAGTCAGGTTCAATACGAATTTCTGGAATGATTGCTTGAAATATACCACTGGCAGAAAATCCCGGCCCTCCCCAATGGTATTTAAGAGCTTAAGTTCTAGGTCAAACAAGCCTCACTCCACAAGGTAATAAAAGTCCTAAGCATATGGATTTAAGTAGAAGGAAAGGGGGAGTGAGGGGAGAAAAGTAGGATAAAAGAACTAGATGCTTTGATTTGCATTTCCCTGATTGCTAGTGACATTTAACATTTTTTCATGTGCCTGTTGGCCATTTGTATTTCCTCTTTAGAGAAGTGTCTTTTTAGTTCTTCTCCCTATTGTTTAACTGGATTTCTTCTTTGTTTTTGTTAAGTTGTGTGAGTTCTTTGTGTATTTTTGTTATCAGACCCGTATCACTTGTATAGAGGGCAAAAATTTTTCCCACTCCGTTGGGTTTTTGTTTTGTCTGTTGTCTCTTTCGCTATACAGAAGCTTTTTAGTTTGATGTAGTCCCACTGTTTTCATTTTTTTACCTGCTATAGATGTGTCCAGAAATGGATTTCTGAATTGTAGCTCATGATGGGCTTTGCCCAGATTTTCCTCTAAGTATATTATGGTTTCCAGTCTTATATCCAAGTCTTTTATTAATTCTGAACTGGTTTTTGTACAAGGTGCTAAGGATGTTTCTTGGTTCATTTTTTTCATGTCCTGGCCTGTTTTCCCAGCACCATTTATTGAAGAAGCTCTCCTTGTTCCAGCATAAGTTCTCTCTGTCAAAGATTAGTTGACTACGTATATGTGGTTTTATTTCAGGGCACTCAATTCTGTTCCATCAGTCTGATTGTTTTTGTACCAGTATCAAGCTGTTTTAATTACCATGGTTTTGTAGTATAATTTGAAGTCTGGGATAGTAATTTTCTTTTTTCAGTCAGGAGGCTCTTTGATATTGAGGTCTTTTGTTATTTCACATAAATTTAATTAATTTTTGTTCTCTCTTTTTAAAGAATTTTTCCAGGATTTTTATAGGGATTGCATTGAATCTGTAGATTGCTATGGATAGGATGGCCATTTTGATGATGTTGATTCTTCTAATCCATGAGCAGGAAATGTCTCTCCACTTCCTTATGTCTTCCTCTATCTCTTTTAGCAGTTTTATTGTTCTTTCACTTGTTTTGTTAGGTTTATTCCCAGGTATTTAATTTTTTTTGGTGTGGTGGTAAATGGGATGGTTTTTCTGACTTCTTCTTCTGTTTGACTTTTTGCATATAGGAAAGCTACTGACTTCTGTATGGGCTACCTTACTGAACTGGTTTATTGTTTGGGGAAGTTTTTCTGTAGATTTTTTGGGGTTTTCTATATAGAGTCATGCCATCAGCATACAATGATAGCTTCCAGTTCCTCTTTTCCTATTTGTATCCCTTTTACATCTTTCTCTTGCCTTATTGCCCTGGCTAGAACTTCTAGTACAATGTTAAAAAGTAGTGGAGAGATTGGGCATCCTTGCCTGATTCCAGATCTTAAATGAAATGACTTTAGTTTTTCCCTGGTTAGGATGACATTTGCTGTAGGTTATCATAGATGGCTTTTATTATGTTGAGGTATGTTCCTTAAGGAACACTCTTATACTGCTGGTGGGAATGTAAACTGGCCCAGCCACTATGGAAAGCTGTGTGGAGGACCCTCAAAACTAATGAAAATGGAACTACCATTTGACCCAGCAATTACTCTTCTGGGAATCTACCCAAAGGAGACCTCAATGATTGCACAAAGGGACACCAGTGCCCGGATGTTTACTGCAGCACTATTTATAATTGCAAGGACATGGAAACAACCCAAATGCCCCAAGACAGATGGCTGGATGAACAAGATGTGGTGCATATATATATTATATATATATATTATATATATAATGGAATATTATACATCAACTAACATGACAAATTTGACGATTTATGGTAACATGGACATACCTAGAAGAAATCATATTGGCAGAAACAACTCAGAAGGAAAAAGACAGAAACCAGATGGTTTCACTAATATATGGACAACCAAATGAAAGTACACAACGAGGGGGAGGGGGGAGAGTCTAGCTGGAGCAGCCAGGAGGGGAGGTGGTGCATGACCCCGGGGATTACAATGATGTGAAAAAATATATAGAGAAAATTTTTTTAAAAAAGAATAAAGTAGTTATTTAAAAATTAAAAAAAGAACGATGCATTCAAAATTAATTTTCTAAAATGGTCAATAAAATGCTATTTGCTATCAAAATACAAGATTTATTCCTCTAGCAAGTCTTTTGCTGTGACTCTATCCTGGGTATATTTAAGGCAATATTCAAATAAATTTTGAAAATCAAGTCTCACAGATTAAAGGGGAAAATTTTTAGTTCATCAATTTCTTAATAAAGATAACAAATCAATAGATAAGCTCACAAGTTTTGTTTTTTTTTAATATACAATTTTATTTTATTTTGTTCTTTAGGTTACAACCTCTGTGTTACAATTTTTTTTTACCCATCCCTCCTCCCTCGGGTGCTCCCTCCATTCTCTCAAACCCCACTCTTTGTTG
>PVHY01015145.1:10838-36781 GCA_004024945.1 Uropsilus gracilis
GCCTGCAGCCACCCGCCTGCAGCCACCCGCCCGCAGGTGGGGCCTGCTCTCCCAACCCGGTCCCCCCTCCTGGGGGACTCACCTGAGAGGCCTGATCCCCCTCTCTCCCCGCTGGCAAGGGAGCCCCAGGAGCCAGGACCCGGGCCGCAGGCAGCCGCCCATCAACTTACAAGTTTTAAATCAGCTAGTTCTTTAAGAGATATTTTCCATTTTATTTATTTAATAGCAACACTTAAAGAAATCAATCGATTAAAGTATAGTTGAAATATAAAAAAGCTGTGCACATGCCAAGAGTTTGGCTGGGAATAAGTATGCATCCCTAATACCATCGCCACTATCAAGGTGACTTCCCAACGTTTCCTCCCACCTCCTGTTTTATTACTTTTGTGTAGTGTGTGGCAAGGACATTTAACACAACATATGCTCTTTTAGAAAACTGTTAAGTGTGTATCACAGCACTGTTAACTACAGGAACTATGCTACATAGCAGATCTCCACAACTATTTATCTTGGATAACTAAAATTGCTCTCTGATCACCCTCTCCTCATTCCCCTCTCTCCTAGTAACCATCATTCTACTTTATGCATCTATCAAGAACTACTTGCGATTCCACATATAAATGTATTATATATGTCATGAGGACACTAGCTCGTTTTTACATATGTCATGCATCTACATGAATCAAGGAACATAATTCTATAATAAGCTATCCACAGAAGTCTCACTTGTTCCATTGATCTTTCTACTCCATTTTTAACTTTCTCTCTATTTATTAATGCACACAGAAGTGTGCCTATTCTCACAAAAGAAGGAAGTTATTTTACAAAACAAGTTTATTCAACTTGCCTTTTTCCACTCAGCATGGGCATGAAATTTTTTGGTATTAATACATGGAAACCACAATGTAATGTAAATTGTTAAACTAACCTGTAAATGGTAGAAAAACTGAAGTCCCCAAATAAACACTCTTCCAGCCCACTGCCACTCACCAGACAGGACTCTATTCTTTCTTGGTAACAAGAACTGGCATCTTAATGTTAATGGATCATTTAGACAGTCTGTTTATTCTATAAAAAGAAAACTAATTTTCACACACATACAACTGTTCACTTAACTCTCCCTTCCATACAGGTTGCCATATATATATATATATATATATATTGCTGATAACTTTTACAATGAGCTGTATCATATTTACAATGAAACCTAAGCTATATCCTGTTTAGCTCTAAAGAATTTTAAATCAAAGTTTAAAAGCATTTGAAATATTAGGATCACTAAGTAACTGTGACTGATGAAAGACCAGGAGAAACATACGGAAGTACAAAACACTGAAGATTTTACTGAGTGAGTTCTAAGATTTCATTATCTCTAAGATATTCCATCAACTTGTACACTGCAGGTAATGTAACAGAAAAATTGAATCAAATTATCTTTATTTGCAGATGATATGACTGTGTACCTAGAATGATTAATTCAAACAGCACAAATAAAAACATTTCCTTGATGAAAATTACAAGCCAGTTATAAGATAAATAAACGCCAATAGCTTTTCTTTACATTTACATAGCAAAAAAAAAAAACTAGAGATGGGGGGGATTTCTATGCAATTCCATGAGGGACAAAATGACAAACTAGGAGGAAATTTAATCTTAAAATAATGATGAATGAAGAAGACTGAGAAATTAAGATGACTGACACAACATCCATTTAAGTTCCCCTGATAGATGTAAAGTCACTTTGTCAGGAGAGGGAGTTGCATTCTGTGACATAATTCATCTAATTTAGAGAAAGCATATTTTAACTTTCTTAATTTAAAACTAAATGAATACATTTACTTCACATTTATTTCATATTTTCCTAAACTCTTTAGACACAGAAATGTGGGAAGAAACATGGAAAGAACTGTCGTCTCCTTAATAACAAACGAGAGCAACAAAGTTTGTTCTAGTTCTCACTACCCAGACATACCCTGTGGCTCTGATGAATTTTTATGTTATTGTAGAAGACCAGTAACATCTATCTCTTGCTAAATCTTCTTGCATGATTTACATGCTCAGCTGATCACTGTCCCACCCAGGCCTGGCCTGAATTCAAAGGCCATACTCACCACGAATTAAACTACATATGATGTTATTTACTTTGCATATGATTTTATTTGTTCAAGTCTTATTTGAGGAATCATAAGCAAAATTTTAATTATTCGATTACAAAAATGTTCACTTCATTATTTTAAATACCTTAGATATCTGAGACATGTTTAGTTAAGCACTCCACCAATAAGAAGCAAAACTTCAACATGATAAATCAGTATATCCATATTATAATAAACGTAAGAAGGTATTATTCTAACTTGGTTTCCAGATACAATTTGAAACAGACAAGGAAAAACCCCTGTAAGACAAGTGGAAACCTGTCTCATTTCAAAATGTTTCAGTGAGTAGAGCTTGTCTATACTTTTTGCCACTGCTAAGTATGACTGTTGAGTTCACACTGCTTAATTTGGGCAACTGCTCAATTTCACCCCGTACTTTAACCCTACAATGTGGGGTTGTAAGATCTCCATCTAGTGGTTATTGTTAGAAATGTGGACTTCTCTAGAGCTTGTGAAGAGAGAGCCTGTAACTGCGTTGCAGGCAAAGTACTTCAGGGTTTGGCAAAAACCTTCTCTAGCAGCGGCTTTGGGAGAGGGGTTAAATTCCAGGTGCAGTTTAATCGATGAACACATCTTCTCTAACTGAAAATCACAATGTAATTTACTCTTAGAGTAAGGATAAGGTGGCCTTTTCTTCATCAGTCATCTCTAGCTCTCCGTGATGACTCAGGTCATCACCTAAAATAAATATCCCCTGGTAAACTCCATCATTCTTCAGAATGTACAAGTGCATAGATTCTCCATATGTTTGTTATTAAACCTTTCTCCTTTGCCAAAGAGCCCAATGCTGCTTTGATTATGCATTCAGGCCCTTAAGAATCCT
This sequence comes from Uropsilus gracilis, assembly GCA_004024945.1. Lineage (NCBI taxonomy): Eukaryota > Metazoa > Chordata > Mammalia > Eulipotyphla > Talpidae > Uropsilus > Uropsilus gracilis. The sequence goes on from PVHY01015145.1 coordinate 13,818, forward strand.
GGGGGGTGAGGGATTTTCCCCTGCACCCTGACACATACAATTAACAAAGGGAAAATCTGGTTTAAAATGGTGAATTCAGCTATATTTAAACTAAGGCTTTCAGTACAAATGAACAACTCTCTCACTTCCTCTAAAGCCACTCAAAACCAGTGAAACTTCTCTTACTTCAAAAACCCAACCTTCTCTATTTTGAACTTTTCAGTCTTTTTACTCTGCTTTCCTTGATGCTAATCCTTCAAAACAGGGGCTCTCAGTTTCAAAGTGTCGACATCTGGGGCTGGACACTTTTTATAAGGGGAGCATCTGTGCACTGTCAGATGTTCAGAGGCATGTCTGGCCTCTAATCCACACCAGCAGCAGTACACAGTCTTCTCCCCAAATGTTAACAAACAAAAATGCTTCCAGGAAATTGCCAAACGTTCCTTAAAGAGCAAAATCATGCCCTGATCCATACCCCTTGAGAGCCACTGCTTTAGAAATAACTGGGCGCTATTACAGATTTAAAATCCTCTCAGGGAGAAAAAAAGAAAACAAAGTAACAGGTTCTTCCTCAAAAGAAAGCCTGAGCTCACACAAGGGCAAATGAAGCTGCAGTCTTTCTCCTTTCACCAGCACTTAGCTAGCCCTACAGCAGAAATGCATCTTGAACTAGCATTTAGGTTTTATCGAAGGCTACTTGTTTTCAAGGTACAGAAATCTCAAAGATGTAATATGGACAATTTTACTCAGTAAAATATTCCTGCTGTCGTTTTAATGTAACATTAATAACAGAAAAGTAGAGGCAGGTCAGAAATCGCTGTATGTACGTATTTTTTTAAAACATTACCAAAGTTCTGAAGTCTTTACTCATTCTCCTAAACTTCCATATTGCAAGAGGAAATGCAGAGTGCCTCCGCATTAACTCTTTCAGACTAAACTGAACACACCTTGAAAGTTGTAATGTCACTGTGTGCACTTCACCCCCAATGTATTTATTTCATTAATCTGCTAAATTAAAATTCATAGTCCTAATCTTGCTGAAGCAGGTCCTGACTAGAAACTGTCAGCTAACAACCCTCCCCCCCAAAAGAGGAAACTGAAGCTGATGCAGAGAGAAGATAGAAGTGACTTCAAGTGACACCTGACAAAGGAGCTGTGTTTCAGAGGCGTGAAAGATGAAAATCAGTGAGCTATTCTGAGACCATCTTTCCTTTATGACATTTTTGTTCAGTTTTCCCTGAATCACAGCAAAAACTCCACAAACTTACAATACATAAATGTATAGTTCCGAATCAGGCAACCAAAAGAACACTGCATGGAATACTCAGTTTCTCCTGTTTGCTTTCATTTACTGAGGTTAAAAACTGTCAATGACAGAACAGCAATGTTCTAAGAATTCAAGATTAAAATACTGCCAAACTACTTGCTGCATGAACAATGTTACCACAGTAAGAGAGGAAGCAAAACAAAAACAGTCACAATAAAAATTTCCCCATCCTTGGTATCCAACCACTCTGGATCTCACCAGCTTGTCTGGTCTTCAGCAATTCTGCCCGACAGGTGACCTAACAGCAACCTCCTGCCTGATGCAGCCTCTTAGTGATCATCCAGCCAGTGGTCCCTGTCCCTGCTTCCTGGAGGTAACAGGGGCTTGTCTTGTCAGAACTGAGTTTTCCACAGTAATGGTTACAATGATCTCAACGCCATGGCTTCCAGTCTGCGTCCATTCTGTCAAGACTGCTGTCATTCTATTTCCATACACACAGAACGTAGGAAGTACTATTCACCAACATTAGTAGTCCATGCTCCTCTCCTCTTGCTTCTTGTAAGATATTAAAGCAGTTAATACACACTGATTCAAATGCTTCAGTATAATGATTCAAATGCTAAAATTTTCTTTAAAGTTATTCACTAGTCCCTGTCAAATGACTATCTCACTAAAAAGTATTTTAACCTTTCAGGTACATCAGGTTAACCCAACAAAAGTTTTGCTAATTATAGATTTAAAAAAAAAATTTTGGCACATGAGCCTAAAGGCTTCAACAGTTGATGAGAGACTGAAAGTTAACAGAGGAAAATTAAAAGTCTGCAGGCCTTTCTTCTGATTATACCTCATTTATTTATATATTACGCATGGAAACAGCAAGCTACTATTAATGAGATAAAAAGTTATATTTTCCAATATGACAGCATCAATGTAGCATTAACTTGTAAGTCAAATAACAAGGTTTAATCTCCTTATTTATCATGATAAAATTTTAAATGAAAGAAGTATATGTATATCACTCCAAAAATAATGTTACTGATGTTACTCTACACAGATTTCTGATTTAAAAAAAAAAAAGATGTCTGGAAATACACTTTACATCACATGACAGGACACTCATTTTTATCTGCCTGTGTATGTATTTGTAAAGCATACACATAAAGCTTACCTAAACAATACCTGTCATTACTACCTACAAGATATTCTGTTATTTTCTATTCTACTACTTCTCTAAATGCTTGAGATAATCTACTAAATTGTTTTTTTGCAAATGACTATAAAACCACAACCAACAGTTTGAAAAATAATCACAAAATAAACATTTGGGGTAACCCTTCCTAAATTTTGCTTAAAACTAACTACTTGAAAAGTTGGCCAACTAGAGGCTAGTTGAGGTTTTAGCTTATTAGTTTGAACAATGGAGGACAGGTAAAAAAGGGGAAAGTTTCACAATGAATCCTGTAAGTAGTAAATTCTACTCTGAGGTCTGAGACTTGCCTCCAATAAACCATGGGTCAAGTTCATTTATTTCAGACCAGAAAATAAAACTGTGACATTAGACTGTTTCAGGGCATTAAACAGGAAATTACATCTACCCAAGAGGTCCAGAATCACGGCACCACGTTCATTTACTATGATGTATGTGCCATTTCTCAAGGTAGATTGAAAAAAGGAAGCAGAAATGTTATCATTTTGGCTTTGTACAGAAATGTTTTTCACTGAACACGATTCACTCCCTCAATCTGGTACATTTACCCACTGCAGAGGCAGGGAGAAGCAGCAATGCCCAATGAGCTGAAACTTACTGAAACTAAATTAAAATCTCCAACTTCCCCTAAATATCTGAAACTTATAACCATAACTGAGGATGCACTGGAACTGTAAATATAAAATAATTAATTTCTTATGGATAATTCAGTCAACAGTCAATATTCACCCATTAGCCTTTTATTGCTAACTCAATACAACCAGCAGAAAGCAAAACAAGTTAACATAGAGAAACTGAATAAATACCAAGTAGTTGACATTTTTCAATTGCAATCTGAAATGAAGAAATTTAATCTAAAAGCTTTTCTCTCACCTCTTTATGACCTTATCTCCCACCTTCAATATGAATTCTAATTCTGGATTCCCATACTTTGCCTTGCAAAAATTGTTTTAAAATACTCTGCTTGCACTTCCAATCAATAAATTTACTTTTATTTATTCACATCTTACCTACACTGAAAGTTTTTTTTTTTTAAAGATTTGAAGTAGTTTAAAAAAAATGAATGTAAGAAAATTTTAATCTCAAATTAGGTAAATTAATAAAGTTCATATGAGAAATCACACATTTGTAAAATAGAATGACAGTTTCAGTCAGTCCCACTTAATAACTTATTTTATTTTAATCCAATAATAATAAATTTTAAAAGTTCTGATATTTGAGTTGCTCAGTGATACTATGACTTATATAAACTGACATGTAAAATGAGTGATTATGTCTGTGCATACATAAATATTTTTCTATTTACATACAGAAGCAAAACAAAATTCAAAAGATTCATCTGAAGCAACAAAATGGTCATTCTTGTTATTTTGTACTACAGAAAAAGATACATAAAGCAATCAAATTAAGATAAAACTTTTTACGGTCTGGTTTCTCATCATCATGCATTAACAGAATAACTTAATCTACACTCTGCTGCCTGCTAACTCTACTACACTGCAATATCCTGTAGCTAAATTCTGAAAGTCCAACAGTTACAAGAAAATACACTAAGATCTTATCAACACAGATTAAATGATCCAGCGACTCAGCTATCTGCAAGTCAGAGATGCACCTTGGTTAAGTTTTTGTCAGTGACATAACTGAAGACCCATCCACTTAACTACGTGGTTTCATTTATCTATAGCAAATCTGCAGCAGATAAATTCAACTACAAAAACAAACCATAGTAAAATTAAAAGTCTAAAGCTAGTAAGCTGAACACACTTTTTTAAAAAAAGACAGATCACATTTGAAGTATTTTGTCAAATGGTTAAAATAAAGGAAAATAATTATATTATGCATTAAACAGCTAAACATTTTGTCAAAATAAAAACTGGATGCTTCCAGATCTGAGGCTTAAGGAAATAATACACTATTTAAGGAGAGCAGTAACAGAAATGATACATATTTGGTCTTTGTCTTGGTTCCTGGAACCAAGCTCCTAGAACCCTAAGTAGTAAGAGCTCTAGAAGAGCTCTAGAAGCTCTAGAAGCTTCTCAGGCCTGATAAAGGGTTCCCAAACGCCTTGAGACTTCCTAGGGAACAACAGTATCTTGTCTGAATGAGGTAACTCTAGTTAGGCTTCTGGATTGAGGCTGTTCACCAGAGAAACAAGTCATGATTAGAAGCTTGGAAATTTCTACTTCAAGTCCATTCTCCAGAGAGGGGAGAAAGCTGATCATACCAAAGCCCCTGAAAGAATTCTAAAGGTAGAGGGACCAAAGAGCTTCTGAGTGGCTAAGGAAGTGGGGGTGTTAGGAGGGCAGCAGGCCTGCAGAGAGCATATGAGCCTGGGGCCACTTCCCACACACCTTGCCTCATGCATCCCCCACCTGAGCATGCACCTGTATCCTTGATCATATCCCCCTACTCTTAGAGTAAACTGGTGAAAACAGTAAATAAACCATTTTCCTGAGATCTGTGAGTCATTCCAGCAAATTCTTTTAAAACAAGGAGGGGATTGTGGGAAGCTCATGTCAAAAAGTTCAGTGGACAAGTTGGACTTGGAAGTGGCAGATGAAGGGGGGCAGCCTTGTGACACCCATGGAACCTGCTGCTGATCTCCAGGAAGGCTATTCAGAATTGAGTGAAACTGCAGATGCTCTAGCTGGTGCCACACAATTCTTGGTGTGGGGAAAAACCCATACGGTGAATGTCCCAAGGGCTGTAGGTGTGGCAGTGGTGTGAGAGTAAAGGAGAAAAAGCAAAAAGACTGTTGTTTTCCTAACACATAACTCCTCCCTATAGATAGATCTATCCTGAATAGTCCAATGCCAGGACTCAAAAATAGTCAAGGCTATTTTCTCTGTATCTCTTCAATGTTATACCAACTAGTTTAGAATTCTGTTACATCAGATATTTCATAAGAACACAATATAATTAATTAGTACTAAGTTTCCAAAGGGCATATCTAACGTTCTATGAACACTATATTCATTCCCCTGATTCTGGAAAAAAAAAAAAAAAAAAGCCTATAAATATTGAGTTCAACATTCTAGGTGATAAATGAGATGTGAAGAAGATGGCTACCTAAGGCCACCAGGTTACAGTCTAGGACTGAGGGGCCCAGGTGTGCCGGAGTCCCAATTCACCTACCTCAGAACTTTACCTTGTTCTAAACTTCTGGCTCGTTACTCAGTAAGTTTCCTAATCTGGTGCATTTACTGAATAAGATCCACTCAATAAAATGAAATGAAAATCCAAATGAAGACCCACATTAGTGACTGAATTCCTTATTCCTAACACAAGGGAGACTAACTTGCCCAGACACTACCCCACTCCTAACAGAACCTTACCCTGAGGAGACAGCTAGCAGCAAGTGCAAATGGATATGAAAGCTCCTCCCGAACAGACTGGGAGGTCATTTGGGAACAATTACATGCAAAACAAAAATACAGAAAATTACTGAAAGGACTCTATTGAGCTGGTGCCTAGGCCAGCATATACAGCACCTGTACAAACACTGACATATGGAAGCTGGGGAGGCAGGGTAGAGGAGGAGAGACAAACCTCAACATCACCAAATTAAAAGCAGATGAACACGAAAACAATTATTATGTAAGAATTCTAAAAAATGAATAGAAATAGCAGAATTTCAAACCAATATATATAAATAACAGCTGACATGGCTGAGATTTGAGATCTCTTTTCTTGCTATTGGTTCTTAGTTACAACACATGAAAAGTTAAGGATTTTCATAAAGCAAAAATTACACAAATAGTAATATATAAGTAAAATACCCACTATTTTCCAATAATCAACAACTGTATTTTAAAATATGAAAAGATCTTAAGAGTCATAAAATTTTCGTTTTAACGCTACTTACTATCTTGTATTTAAAATCTTATCTCAGGTTAAAAAAATGTTAAGCACGCTTACTTTGGAGTTAATCCAAACTGTATTTAATACTTCCCCTCAACGGAACCAAAGCAAGAAACATTCTCTTCTGGCAATTATCATATCAAACAAAGCAGAGCTCTTTTTATTAATGGTTAACAACACAAATAAAAGGTAACAAATTAATTGACTAAACAATTAACTAAAAAGTATATTTGACTTAAAATCCTATGTGTTGATGACATTATCATAACATTCACTGAATGAACATCTACTGAATGTTCTCTAGGTGTTGAATTCAAGAACAGACCTAATTGAAGATTTGGCAATGATCCAGAAAAATTCCACCCCAGCCCTTAGGGAATGTAAAGGCAAAGGAGCAAATCTCATGGAAATATTTAATTTATAGAATATTAGCAACTAATTCACAAAACTATAGCAATAAAAGCTTTCAAATACAGACTACAGTTAACTCAATTATCCAAGGCAAACAAAGCTTTCAAGTATCTTACAAGTGAAATTATCTAATAGACTTAATGTTAGATGGACATCCAGGGATTCTGATTACTCCAGATTAATGTAATACGGGAGAGGAGGGACTGAGCAGTGATTCAACATCAACTAGGGGTTCAATTCTCAGGCTCTCCTCTTCCTAACCACAAGGCCTGGGACAATCAGAATACCTCCCTGTGATGGAGGTCAGATGCCTAATGGAATGCATGGCCAAAAGATGCCTAATCCAATTCACAGCTGAGAGCAGGCTTTTTCTAAAATGTAACAGGTTCTCCCTAGTTTGACCCACAGCAAAAGACAATGTCATAAACCCTCACCCATTGTGCTTTGCCATCAACATGAGAGCAAGACACTCCTTCCCGAGGATTACAGAAACCCAGCAAACTCTTCAGTGGGGTTTCACTCTATCATCAGAAGTGCTATGCAGTCTCAGGCTCAACTGAGGTTTATAGTCAAATATAAATATAAAGATACTTCCAAGAGAGGAAAAAATGCTATCTTTCCCACACTACTGGCTTTCTAAAAACTGGCTGAATAAATAGAACTCCTGTAGCTTCATTTTTAAACTACAAGAATGGGATAAACCTTTCACATGGAATATGTGTAACAACACAAGAGATCCACAGTCACAGTGATGTCTTCCCAGAGTGCTGCCAAGTTGCACAACTCCAGCAGAAACCAGTCACACTGTTCTCAAGATAAATGGTACCTTCTCTGAAGCAGAAACAGAAAAAACAATGGGAAGGTGTCCCCTGCACTGTAATCTCAACAACTGTAATTAATCTAGGTAATTCTTTTTAAATATTATGATCCTCAATCAAAGTAAGTATAAAAATCACAAAGGAAAATCCTAGGCTTAAAGACATATATTTAAGCAAGCAGTTATTTCCCTTGCCTCAGACAGCAACCTCAGTCTCTTCCCACATCCTGCCTTCTATTTACTCCTCACTAATCTAAATCTCTGAATAGAAAGAAAGTAAAAGAAGAATCAGGACATCGATGACATGCAAACCCAAAATTTCCAAAGGATTCATGGATCTAATATCATAATCGAACAGGCAGTACACTATGTTATTTGTGGGCTTGTAGTATCAACTTTGGTAGTTACCAGACAGACACCAATAATGTGAACGTTAGTTCACAGTATATCAGACTGTTATCAACAGTCATTCCTTTCATGAAATAACTGGATGCTAGTAAACCCATGACACAAAGCAACCTAAGAAATCATTCTATTTTATTGAATAGACAATATATATTTGCATGATTCAAAAATCAAAACTATGAAAAGGCATACACACTCATGGTCTCAATTACTGTACCCTCTATCACAACCAATTTTATTACCTTCGTGTTGCCTCCCCCGGTGTATTTATACAAATATTAAATACAAGTAGACAATATTATTCCTCCTCTTAGGAAAACACCTCTACATTATAGTATCCTATGTCCCACCCTTCCTTCTTTTACCAATTTATCATAGAGCTCTCCCCACATTAATACAAAAAGAGCCTCCTTGTTCTTTTTTTATAGCTGTAGTATCCCACTGTGGGTTTAACATAATTTATTCAACCAGTGCCCTATCAAGTTGTACCCAAAGCATCTTCCTAAATGATACATTTTTCAAAACTCTCCTGCTACATTAACAAAGTGAACTATAAATATCACAGGGTTTAAATCTTAAAACTTTAAAATATTAGTGACCTACTATTCATATTTTGTAAGAACCACTGGAATCTTCCACGTTACACAGCTATAATGTCTCCTCATCAAAGGGAAATTATTCATTTTAGAATTTCTCAGTCTTTAATAAACCATTGCACATGTAAATCTCCAAAAATCTTACTTGGCTTCAGAATGATTCTCTGGCAACCTCCCCCCATTTCAGTAAATACTGAACTATGTATAACAATCACTGTTATATATTTAAATAAAATAGAAGACAAGTTTTTAACGTTTGTCTTAAACTCCGCTTGCACAAATTTTTAGACTTAAGGAGTCCTTGGCTGTGTTTTGAATTATAAACCCTTTCACTATCTGAAAAAAATGAACAGAAGCAGAAAATTTTCAGTTGCTGGGATTCATGGATCCCTACAGTCCCTCCACAATCCACATGGTCATCTCTATTTCACAAAATTTTAATTAGACAGCATATTAACTATGGCACCATTAAAATTCCAGATGCCAGGACAGGAACCCAGAACACTTTTCATGCAGTGTTAATGAAAAAACAGCAAAGAATTCATTGTGAGATGTATATTGGTGTAAAGCAAACAAAGCATATTCAAAGAAATCATTGTTTAATAATTAATGGCATCAAGCAAAGTAAATTCTATTAAATAACTGTGGGAACTATTATGTGGGGTTGGAGTCTGAGTTTCACAGACATGTCTCATTTCCAATAAATCCAGGTTTTAAGGGTTAAGAAAGATTGGTCTTTTAATTCATTTTCTACAGCCAAGATTTTTAGAATACAATATAGTTACTTAGACAGCAGTATCTACTAGAAATATAATCTTGTGGCAAATCTGAAAGTCCAGGAGGAAGGAAAAATCCTGGGAGTTTTAAATGTAGATTAAAGAATCCTCAAGCATGATGACAGTCTATAGGGGAGAGGACCAGGAGGAAGGGACTGAATTGAAAAGGTGACACATGTAGGATGACCATATCTGTTATGGGGAGCGGTACCCTAGAGAAGAGACATTGGAGATGGAAGGCTAATTCAGGGTCCTCTGAAGTCTGGTGCTAAGATTTGCATCTGGCTTAAGGAGCACCTGCTGTAATTCAGACAAAAGCATTCCTGTAACAAACTCTTTTTGTCTCTTTCTTGACACAACTTCTTTCCCCAAAGTCCCAACTGACCCAGAAAGTAGTAAAAAGTACTAAAATTTTGAGGAAGAAATTTTCTAGGTCAAGACAACATCCCAGTAGTCGAAGTTTAATAGACTGGAAAATTCTAAATTAAATTTTTATGAAAAACTTGATTAAGAGGACTTGTTTAAAACAAAAGTATCTCTAATACCACAATGGAATTCTATGGGAAGAAAGTCTACTATATATAAAATTGCTATATCTCTATTTTTACTGAATATATCAATTCCTAAGTGGAGTTTTATATATCTTCAGTATTTTTCCACAGTAAGAGCAGTACTAAGTGTAAAAGTCTGTATATACGACACACACCAAGCACAAAAGAACCAAATATTAATTAAAAGTTCTGGCAAATTATGTGAGGGGGAAAAAAATTCTTATTTTTCTTACTGGGTTGTTTTTGTTTTGTTTTGTTTTGTTTGAGCACTCCCTTCTAAATTAAAACAGCATAGAGACTCTGCACATATGAGAGCATTTTCAAATGTGTATCCACTTCCCAAGTTCCTGCTCAAGAGATGATACACAGCTCAAGAGTCTCTTCAAATTGATCTATCTGGCCAAAAAAAGAAGGTATATACAGTCCTGGGAGAGAAAGTACAATTCTATACAGTTTGACAAGTAAACAGAACAAGAAACAAATGACATTAATCCACATAACAATCTCTACAAAGTATTGAAAACATAAACCATCTTTATTTCATAATAAAAGCTGGATATAGCTTTGTTCTTCATTATGAAAAATGAACATTAACAGGGAAAAAACTGCTTAAGTGAAAGTACTAATATGCAAGTTATAACTTAAGAAACATCCTTTTTTTGGGGGGGGAATCTGAAAATCTGCTTAAAATAGGTGAGCAAGAACCTTTCTACACTGACATCAGTTAAAAATGCAAATCTATGTCATAGTCCCACTGTCTTCTAAACCAACCTCTGAGGAAGTGCTGGCCACACTAACTTTAGAGCAGTCATTTGAAAATGTCCACCCCGTGGAAGCTGCCACCCAGTACCATCAACTTTGCTGATCCCCTGCACTTAGGATAAACAGCAGCACTGCCAAACACTGTCAAAACACTATGCCAACATCCACAGTCTATTATCAATCGCAAACAATCGTAAAAAGTCTCCTAATGTAGTAAAATTCAGTATCACTCAACAAAATGCACAAAGTTGTATGTTAAACACGGAGCCAAACCTTAGTGTAAGCCAGTGTATTGGGAACATCTACTTGCTTTGCACAGGAATCTACAATTTTCTTGGCTCAAAAGGGGAGTGGGAAGGAAGAGCTTAAAGAAGGAGGCAGCTAACTGCACCCTTGCCTTTACTACTCACACCTGCCTATTTCAGGTTAATACTCTATAAAGATAAAGGTAATTAACTATAGAAGAATAATCAATAAGAGGAAGCTATGTTATAAATCAGAACCAACACTGATTAATATGTAATAATAGTCATATAAATCACCTGCACCATCCTTTATACAAACAGCCCATTTTGTCCGTTGCAGATCCTTTCCAATTTACAATCATATTTGTGGTAAAATACAGTAAGAAAGGGGAAGGAAAGAGGAAGAAAAACAACCCATTTACAGGATGTTGACAAGTGTAACTACCAAGGTTTTAGAATATATAGGCTAGCACACCACACACCACTTAAAAAAAAAAAAAAAAAAAAAAAAAACACCCAGGGTTTCTCCAACACTAAATTACTTTGCTTCCGGTTTTAACCTACTCAAGTAACAGAAGCCTACGGAACCAAAGACTCTAATTTCATACCAGAAGCTCTCCTAGAAGAAAACCTGTGCACTCCCCAGTCTCTATTACCAAATAAAACAATTCCTCAATCCAACTCAATGGTCCTACAGTTTCATTTGGACAGATGACAGATCTGCTGTCTCTGCCTTTACTCCAACCCATGGACTCTGGCCCAAAGATACCAAAAGCAAAACCTCCTCTTGGCAGGCACCACTGAATTCACACTGAGTTGTTAATATCTTTCATTTTTTTTAATGACTGCATTTAAAAAAGAATTTCCAACCGTTGAATTTTTCATCAAGTAGATCACTTTGACTTCTCTATTCCAAAACCATGATCAATGCAAATTACAGAATTTTAGGAGAAAAAAAACTCGAGTCTAAATTTTGAATCAGATGGGCTCTCATTCCAAAATATATAAAGTACTCCCAATTTATTCACTTCTGCTTAACTGCATACTAAAATTACTGTCAGTGTTAACTGTATTCCACTTTTTGGGTTACATTAAGCCGTTGGCTGTGAATTAGAGAAGTTATGACTGATGAATATCACAATCTTTCATTTTTATTAATTTACCAGAGGAAACTGGTGAGGAAAGATTTAACTGTCAGTGGTGAAGTTTCCTTCCTCTCCTTACAGTTTCAAGTCAAGGTTCTCTGAGAAAGCTTAAACCAAGTTTTCCCTATTATCCAATCTATTTTTAGACTGTACGATACCTTATTGTATTTGATTTCTATCATTGATTTGTACATGTTTACTACAACCAAGACATCTTCCAAATGATCTAGAAGCTATATATAACCTTTCAAAGTAGTCTTACCCAATACCATTAGAACAGTGCTTGCTAAATCCTTTCTCATTCTTCTCCCTCACTTGAATAAAAATCCCTAAGAGCAGAACTGGTTCTGTATTGGTGGATACTATAGAAGAGATTCTAAGTGTCATTGCAATGAATGAATGATCTGGAAAGCAATGACATTAGATGCTCCTAGTAGCTAAAGCATGCAGTATTTGAGAACATATCAGTCTCAACCCAGCTTTGTGAATACCTCTAAGACAATGTTCTTCACTGCTCTGAATTGAAAATTTGCAAAAAAAAAAAAAAAAAAAGCGAAACAACCCTGTACTTGATACACACTATTAGAGAAGGTGCTAAAAAACACATCTTGAAACCAAGGTCATACAGAGAATTCAAAAGATTCCTTGAAGGGACTGATTTCCAGCATCCCATTACCATCAACTGTGAATGATCCCCCAAACCACAGCAAGCTGACTTCACTGTCTGGAGACTCAGCTTGTCTCCGCGTTTTGAGAATTGATAAGTAACATCCTGAAAAAATGAATGACTACTCTCCAGGCCTTGCAGTCTGCAAAAAAGATGGGGAAGGCGGAGGAAAGGTTTAAGGAGAACTCTTGAATAACAACACGTGAAACGCAATTTTCCTGCTAGTTGTGAAAGACTGGAAAATTTTCACTGCAACCTTCCCTCCCTCCCTGGCTGGTCCAAGTAAGAACTGGAAAATAGGAAAATTCGTAACACCTCTATGCCCCGCGTCAGGAACGACGAAGGAGGGAGAGACTTGCAGCTGTGGGCACACATGCATTCTGGTAGGGGCGCAGGAAGTCGGTTTCTGGAGCGGGGCTGCCTGACCAGCATCCGAAATGGGAACACCGGCCTTTGGAGAGTCCACCTCCACTCTCCTCTGACCCTGCACCAAAGCCGGGCTCGCCCGGGAAAGCGCTTTTGCCAAGCGGAGCACAGGGGCCGTGACAGGACTGCTTCCTCTTCGCGCTTCGCCTGCAGCAGGAGGCTATTCCCCAGCTCTCGCCAAAAGAGGAGGCGGCAGCCAGCACCAAAAAGCAGCCCTGGCCGCAAAAGAAAACGACTCGTCCACGCGGCCGGAGAACTCACCGAACAAAGCGCACCGCGGTGAGGAGCCCGGGGAGAAGGGGAAAGAGTCACCCCAGTCCTTCGCCACCGCCTGGGGCGAGAGACAGGTGGAGCCGCGCTCCTTAGAGGGAGAAGAAAGATGGGTTTTCCAGGGGTTCATCTTAAGTCCTGCACCACGGCCATCGGAACCGAGACCCCGGGAGGGGGGGACGCCCGGAACGAGGGAGGCCGGCGCGGCGCAGGGAAGGCACAGAGGTCGGGGTTACGCGCCCGCGGCCCTCGCCGGGATGCAGGGGGCGAGGATGTCGGCGGGGTGCCGCCGGGCGCCCCGGCTCGGGCCTCCCGGCGCCGGCGCCGCCGCCCGCCCCCTCGCACCCGCGCCCAGGGCGGCCACACAAAGGGGACGGCGAGGCGCGCCGGCCGCCGGCGGCGGAGAAGCGCCGGGCCCGCGACGAGGTGGCCGGACCGCGACGGCCGCCGCGCTCCCGCCTTTGTCTGCCTAGCTCCGCGCCCACCCCTGGGCCGGGAAGCACGGCCGCCCCGGCCGCCCCGCCCCGCTAGTTACCCGGGTGAGTAGCGGTCTCATCTGCTCGCCGGCCCCATCCGCCTCCATGGCCCGCCGGCCAGCCCGCGGCGGCCGCTACGGTGCTGCCACGCGCGGTTCGCCCGCCGCCGCCGCCGAGACCCCGGCGCGCGAAGGGAAACGAACGTGCGCCCGAGCGCGAGGAGCGCGTGCGTGGCGAGAGCGGGGAGCGGGGGGCGCGGGCGCGCGCGGCGGCCGCCGGGCTGGCTCTCGCAGGGGAGCGAGGCCGCGGCGTGGAACGTGGAGCGAGAACTGAGCGAGCTGGAGGGCCGGGCGGGGGAGGAAGAGACGCGTCGGAGCCCGGGGGCGGGGCCGCGGGCCGTGACGCGCGCGGCGCCCGGCCCGCCCCGGCCCGCCCCCTCGCGCCACGCCCCCTGCCAATTTGGCCTGGCCTGCCGGCTCCGGTAGCCCGCCAGCCCCGCCGCGGGGCCTCCCCGAGGCAGGGCGGGAGGGAAAGGGAACGGGCACGCGTCCCGGCCAATCGGCGCCTCGCGGAGTTTGCCCGCGTCGCCCCCTCCTCCTCCTTGGCTACCATCTCAGGACGCCCCGCCCCTCTTTGTAAAATCTTAACTGACCTTAATCTTAATCGTCTAACTAGTTTTTCGAGTCGGTGATTCCCCGGTAGCTCGAAAGTGGGGTGGGGGGTCACCACCACCCCTAGCTCCTAACCGCGTTCTTCAGAGACGGGAGGGAAGAGGGTTGCACCCTTTTCCAGGATGCTTGCGCCCACTCCAAAGAACTAACGGGTCTCAGGACTCCTGCAATTTCATATCTCAGTGCAGTAGGCATGAATCCTAACTCAGGGACTTTGAAAGAGCATGCCCCAGACCAACTGTTCTCGTGTGCCTGCCCCCCACTGAGGGGGCACTACGAGCCTCCCACTCTTGAGAGGCCACCCTATAGGGCGCCTCTGAAATGTCTGCATCTGTAACTTGAGATGATGCTACACAGTGCTTGCGGAAGAGGGTCTTTGAAGGATTAAGTGAAATCTACCCTTAAATCGTGCCTGGCGCACAGCATGCCTATTACAGGCACCATTGTTAAGAGGGTTCGTTAGCCTGTTTAATAAAGATAACAAAAGGGTTCGTTGGGAATTGAATCAGTGCTATGGAAGGAAACTATGTCCCAACGCGTCTGGAGAACTCATTCTGTCCATCTCCAGCAGAATGTTAGTAAAACCCTTTGTCAGAAATAGACAGGGAAGGATGTGCAATGAGGGCCTGGTGTAAGTCCTAATCCCCTTTTGTTCTAAATTTCCAAGAAAGTTACTTGAGGCTAGCACACATTATCCACTTAGTTGCATAGATGTGCTTCAATTAATAATAACAACTGCCATTTTAAAAGACCTTCAGTTGGTGACTGATATTTTGCAAACATGTTTCGATTAGAATCCTCAAAATGTTAGCATGCAACAGAGGGGTACCTAGGACTTGTACCCTCCAAAAGGATCTGGCCGACCCTGTGCTCAAAGCAGGCTCTTAAGAGTGTGAAAGATCTTTAATAGAATTGTGTGCATAGAACGGGGAGGGGAGAGAAGAGAGGAGAGGATATTACTAATAGTTTCCCAATAAAACATCTAAAATTATCGATCCCCTCTTGGGCAAATACCCAGCCAAATAGGGGTGGCCCAAAGCAGGGCTGCTAAGCCCCAAAAGTTAGCCACAAACCTATGGTCGATTCTAACAGAGAAACACAAGAAAGAGGTGAATGGGGCCAGGCAAGCTGGGACAATAGGAGCAAAATGAAAATACAAATAAAGATAACGGCTGCTTTTGTCTCTGACAAGGACAGCCTTCCCACAAGCCTCACACCCACATGTCTCTTTCAGCCTCCTTAAGTCTTTCCTCCAGGAGATGCCTCCACGTGCCCTTCCCAGTAGCATCAGAGTGGAAATCAAATCGAAGCTGCAGAAACAAGAGCTCCCAGCCAAACTGCCTTCAGTGTGACATGGCTTCACCTGAATGCTCACCCCTGCTTGACAATAGCTAAGTTCAAGGTTCCTGCATGTAAGTGGGGGGTAGGGAAGATGGTACCTCCCCTAACAAGAACACTATAATATTTCCCTCCTTTGAGACAAGAAAACTGAGGTACTCAGAGATAATTTAAGTCCTCTTTAGTGAAACTGCTCTTTTGTACCATTCTAATCCCTGACTGTAGAGAATTGAACAATGTTAAGGGAAAAGGAAGGAAAAAAATGAAGTAAGTATGAAAAGAATATGGAGAAAATGAGGGCGCTATAATTTTTTAAATGTGTCCTAAAGTTGCTTCAAGCATCAGTTACTTGTGCTAGAACAGAAACAGGAATCAAGTGGGAGGTGGCCAGAGTTGAAAGAACTAAGTAATCGACTTCAAGAAAGACTTTACATATAGGTACTGGGCCAATTATAATAGAAAATTAGTTTCTCTTCATTCTTGCAGAAAGAAAAAAAATGAACCTTTAGTTTATTTAGTTCACAAATATTTTTTGAGTGACTTCTGTTTGGCCATGTGCTTCTCCTGCTCCTCACTGCATCCTAACTGCCAGAAAAATAATGGAATAAAGGTTTGAATTATAGAAATCATTATCCTCATTTGCCACTTCATGCAGGCTCAGCCAGAGTTTATCCTGAGGTGATAGTTGTAGGAGTACAGGTGTTTGAATGGTTTTCATGCAAATGGAGATCGTTATGAAACATTCCAAGGTGCTGAAAGGGAAAATGTTCTCTGAAGTATTTTAAATATTCATCTGAAATATAGCACAGGAAAACAATTGCTAAACAAAAGTGAATGTGAACTTAAATTCATCACTAACAATGAACTTGTTGCACCTAAAATTAAAGACATTTAGTTGTATCCTCGATTCAGGACACTTCCTGGGTTTCTAGAACAGTAGGTAATACTAGCAGGGGTGGATACAACTTCTTGGCAAGATCCTCATCCTGAGGAGTGAATAACCTTCCCCAGCAGTTCTATATGACCCAGGGCATATTTTGTAGAGACAAATAGCAGCTTCTTTGTCACTACAAAAAGCCTGCAACTATTCTTAATCTTTAGCAGAGTATCTTTTGACAATTATGTATCTCTTCTTGCTCTTAGCTGAAACTTAAATGCTCCCAGTCATCTGATCCTATAAAAAAAAAAGTCCTTGGAATAAGTCATGTTAACAAGAGCACTTGAGCAGCCTCAAAGGAGAAAAGATGAAAAGAAAATAGTAACAAAATGAATGAGAAATATTGCTGTTTTATTCAGTAGGCCAGGCCTATAGATAATTTTTCAAAAATTCAAACAAAACCCAGAGCTGGTTCCTGATCTTGTAGAGTTCAGAGCAGAAGACACTCACATAAACAAGGGCCAACAGTAATGTTGTCCCCAGGGATCACAATGATGTGAAGTATATATATATATATATGTAATTTAAAAAAACAGTAATGTTGTCATGGAAGTACGTCAGAGAATAACTCTTCTAGTAGTACAAGGGGATGGGAGTGCCAGTTATGGGAAGAGAACCCATGTAAACATGTGTGGAAAAACTATAAATATGTAGATTTTAACTGAGTCACAATGATACTGGTATAACTTCACCAAATACATAGAGGAAGGGGTGGAGGAAGAAAAAAAGAGCATTATGGGCAGAGGGAATAGCAAGACCACTGGCATGCACCTAGGTAGAGTAGTAGCTCAATGGTGGAAAGCATTCTAGTTCTGGAGGCAGACTGCTGGGGCTCCCTTTGAGATACACGTTGGAGTTTTCAGATACCTTGCCTTGCCAGTCTCCTTTTTGAAACTGTAATCGAGGGGAACTGGTGGTACTCATCTCATGGGTTTGCAATGGAAATGAAACAGGAGCCTCTAGCACAGTACTGAACATATAAGAAATATCCATTAAATCTTTATTATTATTATCTTTGGGAAATCCTGAGGTGGGCTCGGCTCACACAAGGGGTAGGGCTATATACCGAGCTTCAGAGACACTTCCGTTCCCATCAGACTGAAACTCTTCAGGGACAAAGAGCCTATGTACCTTGTGAGTGCGGAAATCATAGAATACCGGGCGCATGGCGGGAATTCAAGACGTAATGACTGAATCTGTGAATGCTAAGAAAATTGAACTTTTTCCTACATGCAATTGCTGACCCACCAACAGAGGGCATTAAGGAGGGAAGAGCCATGGTTATATAATAAACAGACTCACAGGATAGAATGTAAAGAGAAAGACCAAATGGTCTGAACTTCACTGCTCAACACAGTAACTATAGAACACCTGAAATAAGGCTAATCTCAATTGAGATGTGCTGTAAACAAAAGATCAGACACAAAAGAACTTTATCATGGTAAGAATATTTTGCTGATTGCATATTGAAGTTATAATTTGGGATATTTTTGGATATAGAGGGCTAAATATTTTGGCTATAGAGGGTTAACTAAATACTATTGATATTTCCTATTTTTATCCTTTTTAATATGGCTACTAGAGAAATTTTCATTGCATATGTGACACATTTTATTTCTACTGGATGGCACTGTTTACAAAGCATTGACCAAGGTGATGATAAAGTGAATATAAATTGTAAGTCAGATATAAAAAGATAGTTTGGAAATAAAATTGATAGAATACAGTGACTCCTTATACTTAAAAGCTGCATGAGGAGCAATCAAAGATGGACATTTGGCCCGTGGACATTTTGAATTCATTGCTTTTATAGACAAGGAGTTGGAAATAGATGAACGGGTCTGGAACTGAAAATAGAGCATTGAGCTAGAGACATAAAGACCAAGAAACTATTCATCTCCACTGAAGCAACAACATCCTAGGTAAGTATCCTCCCAAACTTTGTGAGAGGGAAAGAATGTGATATAGATCATTATATCAAACTATATAGGACACAAAGTCTGTATGAATATAACAAATTCACCTATAATGCAACACTATCACTAACATGCCTCTGGACATGTCTTCCTTGATAAAAACACTTCCCCTCAAAGTTGAAAAAGCATTTTAAGGGAGAAAATATTTGCAGAAGCTACATCTCATAAGGGACTATTATCCAAAATATATAAAGAACTGTTAAAACAAGAAAGTAAGCACCTGATTAAAAACTGGACCAAAGATCATAATAGGCACCTCACCAAAAAAGATATTCAGTTATCAATGGAGCAAGTGAAAAGATTCTCCATATCATGTGTAATTAGTGATGAAAATTGTCACCATAAACCTATTGGAATGTCCAATATTCAGACCAATGACAACACAAATGCTGACAAGTATATGGAGTAACAGAACTCCCATTGTTAATGGGAGTGCTAGATAGTATAGCCATCTTAGAAGACTGTGGTTTCTTACAAAAATAAACACACTCCAACCTTATGATCTAGCAACCACACTCCTAGGTATATACCCAAAGGAGTTGAACATTTATGTCCACACAGAAATCTGCAACAACAACAAAAAAATACCATTAGCAGTTTTATTTGTAAATTACAAAAACTCCTGAACAACCATATATCCCTTAGTAAAACCTACTAAATGTACATCTGATATTGCACAGCCAGACATTTTTTATTGTACTCAGCAATAAAGAAGAAATGAAATATCAAAGATATGGGGAAACCTTAAATGCATATCATTATGTGAACAAAGTCAATCTGAAAATGCTACATAATAGAGGATTACAACTATATGACATTCTGGTATTAACAAAAATAGGATAGTAAGAAATCAATGGTTGCCAGGGATGAAGTAGGACAGGTGAACAGACAGAACACAGAGGGTTTAATGAAAATGTTCTGTATAATATCATAATGATTGATACATGTCATTGTACATTTGTCCAAACCTGTAGAAAGAACAATACTGAGTGAATAGTAATGTAAGCTATGAACTTTCAGTGTCTATAAATATAGAGTCGGTGTATATCCATCAGTTGTGACAAATGTGTTATTCTGCTGGGGAATGTTGATAAAGATGGAGGCTATGTATATATAGGGGTAGGGCATATGGGAAATCTCAGTCTCTTCTCAATTTTGCTGTGAATCTGAAACTTAACTAAAAGGGAAAAAATGCCTAGGGACTATAGCTCAAATTCTTACCACAGGAAAAAAAATTAACAAAAATTTCATTTGTTTTCACTCACGAAAACTTATGGGTCTAGTGTCTGTGTAGCATGTTCACTATAACATTTACAATGCAAAGTTAAGACTGAAAATCCAAGCCACACAGCTTCCTCTGTTTCAAGAGCACAGACTCTCAACCAGGAAAAGGACACCACCGCAGAAAAGGAAAAGACCTATGAACTAAACAGACCAATTAACAGCAAGGAGAGAGGAGTCTGAGTGACTGGAGGGGCAGTAAGGGGGAGGGAGGAGGCATTCCTAGGGGTACTAACAACCATACAATGATGACCATTGTTGTAAGAAACTTAAAAAATTATATATATATATATATATATATATATAAACCCTTAAAGAAGACTGAGTCAAAAAAAAAAAAAAACATTTACAATGGGAAAAACTGGCAATAATCAATGCCTGTCAATAACAGGGATTAGTTACATATATTTGGTATTCCAAATGATTAGGATACAATTTGGTAATTTTTAAAGAAAAATGTTTCACAATGTATTATTAATATTATACAACAATTTTTTAAAATTTATATATAAATTTCACAACATTGTAATCCCAGCCATTTACCCCCCTCCCCACCCTCCCCTTCCTTTCCCTCCTGCTCAGAGTTGTGTGCTTCAGTTTGGTGTTTAGCTTGTTTTGAATTTTCCTCAAGGCTTTTGTTTATTTTTTCACTATATCCCATATATTAGTGAAACCATTTGGTTTCTGTCTTTTTCTTTTTGACTTGTTTCTGCTAATATGATTTCTTCTAAGTACATTCATGTTGTTATAAAAGCGTCGAATTTGTCATTTTTAATTGATGAGTAATATTCCATTGTGTATATATACCACATTTTTTTCATCCAGTCATGTTTTGGGGCGTTTAGATGGCTTCCATGTCCTTGCAATTATAAATTGTGCTGCAGTAAACATCCGAGCACAGGTGTCCCTTTGTACCCACATTGAGGTCTCTTTTGGGTAGATTCTCAAAAGAGCAATTGCTGGTTCTGTTTTCATTAACTTGAGAGTCCTCCACAAAGGTTCCATAGTGGTTGGACTAGTTTACCTTCCCACCAGCAGTGGTAGCGTTCCTTTCTCTCCACATCCTCGCCAGCAATTCTTGTTGCCTGTTCTTTGGATGTGGGCCATTCTTACTGGTGTAAGGTGGTATCTCATTGTGGTTTTGATTTGCATTTCCCTTATTGCTAGTGACGCTGAGCAGTTTTTCATGTGCCTGTTGGCCATTTCCTCTTTGGAGAAGTGTCTTTTTAGTTCTTCTCCCCCTTTTTTGATTGGGCTTTTTGTTTTGCCTTTGTTTAGTTGTGTGAGTTCCTTGTGGATCTTTGTTATTAAACCATTGTTACTCATGTGGAAGGCAAAATTTTTTTTCTCATTCGGTTGGGCATCTTTTAGTTTTTTCTGTTGTCTATTTTACTGTACAGAAGCTTTTTAGTTTGATGTAGTCCCATCTGTTTATGTTTTCCTTCATTTTTTTGCCATCTTAGATGTTTCCAGAAAGGAATTTCTGAATTGTAATTCATGGAAAGTTTTGCCCAAGTTTTCCTCTATGTATGCTATGGTTTCAGGTCTGACTGCTAAGTCTCTTATCCATTTTGAGTTTGATTTTTGTACATGGGGTAAGGGAGTTGTCTTGGTCCATTTTTTTGCATGTCTTAGTCCAATTTTCCCAGCACCATTTATTGAAGAGGCTATCTTTGTTCCAAGGTAAGTTTTTCACTCCTTTGTCAAAGATTAGTTCACTATATATGTGTGGTTTTATTTCAGGGCACTCAATTCTGTTCCATTGGTCTGACTGTTTTTGTACCAGTACCATGCTGTTTTAGTTATTATGGCTTTGTAGTATAATATTATACAACAATTCTTATCTGTAAAAATAATTCCATGTTTATAGAAAGAATCTAAGAAACTGCTAATAATAATAGATACTGCCGAAAAAGTAAAAGTATGTCCTAATTACTATTTTTCTTCATACTATTATAGTTTGTCAGTCAGAGTTATATGAGCAGTAAAAATAAAGGTCATATTTGGTCATATTTTGGGCAGACAGCACACACATTTTTATGATCTGGAATTGATGGGCTATTTTCCATTGACATGACTTTTTCATGTTTATGATTATACAGTGGTCCTCTGTTGTGCTTTAAGAAAGTATATCACAATATCTTAATAATTTGGAGGACTTCAATGGACGCTTTTCAATTATTTCAGAAGCTTTCCTATAACACTACATACATACAATACTACTTATGTACTACATATAGTACTACAATACATACAATACTACTTATGTGTGTTTCTGAATTATTTTACACACATACAAATTCAGAAGGAACTATACAGACTGAAAGTGAAGATTGGAAGCACTATCATGATCTAATAATAGAGCACTTTAAGGAAGGTCCTGGAATTGAATCCTGGACTGGCTAACATGCAGCTCATTGTTTCTTTAACAATGTTGATTTTTTCCAAGTCTGCCCAAAGTCACTGGTCAGCATTTGGTTTGCTTAAGCATTAGCTGGAGTGCTCTAACCTACCACTGAATAACAGGTGGTAAGTGAGTATGGAACAGTGTACATTGGCACTCTAAGGTGCGCCAGCAACATTTTGATTTAGACAGTGTTCTTTAAAAAAGCCAGGCCATTTCAGTCACACCTAAGTACACCTGGGTGTGGTTTACGTTTTGCTTGCTTTCCAAGATTGTTCTTAACTACTAAGACTAGGAAACTTTTAAGAAGATCCCCACTGTTATTTCTTTTCGTCTTCTTCTCAGGAGCACTCTTTAAAGAGAATTAAATTTCAATAAATACCCTTGCAGGACCTTAAAGCAGGTGTCTAACAGGACTGGACAGAGTTTTGGAGAAGAATCCATCTGAATCAAATGAGAAACCCAAAATCCTGAGGTTGCACTTTGAGAAACA
>PVHY01015146.1:0-36671 GCA_004024945.1 Uropsilus gracilis
GTCATCTATGTAGAGAATCATATCATCTGCATATAATGATAACTTCAGTTCCTCTTTACCTATTTGTATCCCTTTTATGCCTTTCTCTTGCCTTATTGCCCTAGCTAGGACTTCCAATACAATGTTAAAGAGTAGTGGGGAGAGTGGACATCCTTGCCTAGTTCCAGATCTCAGCTGGAATGCTTTTAGTTTTTCTCCAATTATAGATTTTTTAATGCTTTGTTTCTAGAACATTCTTTTGGTCTTTAGTATTTAAAGTCTTTGCTGAAATTCTCTTTTCTTCTACCTTATCGATAACTATATGTAAAAGAGATACTACATATTTAAGAGAATTATTTAGCATAAACCCTAAATCTAGTATTACTTTAGCCTGAGGTGCTTGATAATTAGATCCACAGATACTCCACAGATACCCTTTTTTCAATTAAGTTCCATTCTGTGGTTCTAATTGATTGTGAATTTGTGGGCAAATCTATTCTGTATAGTTGAATATTGTGCTTTTTTGACCCTTCTGCTCCCTGTGCATACAAGGCACACATATAATAGTAATGTTTACCAATAAGGATCAAATAAAAAACATGCATGCAATGTTCTTTAACTTATCCAGCCCAAATATCAATAGTGCCAAAGTTGAGAAACCCTTCAACTGAAACTGATCAACTCATCTCTGACATTAGGATAGTGCTTGATGTCTTGTAAACTCATGATAAGAATCATTTCCTTTGTCTTCCCCTTAAAGGAGATGTGGGGGAAATATGGGTGAAAAAAGAAGAACCAAAAATCCTCTGACAAGACCAGAAAGATTATTTGACTATAAATTAACTCTAAATACTAATGGTTAAAGAACAAAACCCCTTCGCAGAGATGTGAAAACAATCGCAGTTCTTTAATTAGGGACTAATTTTATTAATATTTTCCTAAAAATGTTTTTGAAAATTCATTCAACCAGATTAATTTCTATCCATACATGGTTCACAAAGGTCAGTTTTATGGAAAGGCCCAGTCAATGAATTCAAGAAACCTTCCATAGGCTCCAGCTGGAGTCAGAGAAGGACTGATAGATTTTAATTGGAGCATTTCTAAACCATAAATCTGAGACCAGATGATTCCTGTGGTTGTAGCCATCATCTATGCTGTAAAATAGTATGATTTCTGGCCTATACCCATTAGATGCCAGCATCATCCCTACTATTGACAACTCAAAATGTCTCCAGGCATTGCCAATGCCCCCTGTGAAGAGGAAAATTCTCATCTCTGTTGAGAACAACTAAATCTTAAAAATAAGAGGGGAACTGCCATTTGAGTAGTGCATGGCTGAGAAAGAACTTGGTCACTTTTACCATGAAACTGGATAGGAGAGAATGTTGAAGAACATCAACAAAAAGAATTACTAAGTATTGAACAGTCATATTATATACCACACACTGAGTTAAGCACTGAACTTGTCCTATCCTAGGGAAGAATCTTAGAAGTCACCCCATCAGTATTTTTTAATGTTTACATTTTCTTTACAGTAGTAATAATAGTTGGGAGCTTAAATTGAGAAATTACCAAATGGTCACCATTGGTAATTCATTGACTCTTATTATTCACAGTTGCTCTTATGAAGAAATGTTATTCATCCTCACAGATAGATGGGACCAGAAAGGTTAAGTAACACACTCAAAGTCTTAAAGCTAAGATGTAGCCAAATTGGAGTTCAAATCTTGCGCTAAGAGTAATTTGTCTTAACTATATGACAAAAAAATCACATATACCATATTTCTTCAGCCTGAAATGATCTTTTGTTCTTTATCTACATACAAAATGATCCTGTCGGGCTTTCAACACTCAGCTCAAAGTTCACCCCTTCTCAAAGCATTTTCTAATGCTCTCTTCCTTAGGCAGAGTTTGGCACTAGACTCTCTGGGAATCCCCAGAAGAATATACACATCTTTATTGCATCCATTTTCATGCAATAATTTGTGATTTGGTTACCTACTGTACCCTCCACCAGAGACTAGGTTCTTTGAAGGCAGCATTAAGATGTCTTTGCCATTCCATTACATACACTAATAATTCAATAAGACATGAAACTCTCCATTCCACTCAGGAGTAAATTTAATTCTTAATTCTTTCTTAGAAGAACCATAATTGCATAATTACCTTGTCTGACTTCTACTCTATAAGTAGAATGAGATAACTAGTTCTTCCCTTTCCCTATAGCATTAAAATTTGGAGTCACTTTTACCTGTCCAGAGAAACTCCCTTAACCTCATTGTCCAAAAGTATTATACCTAGTAAGATTACTCTAGTTATTTCCTATTAAAAATATGTGGTTTACTTGTTTCCTCACTTTTTATCTCTCTCACAAAAACAAGAACCTTGTCCATCTTTTTCACCACCATATCCACTTGTGATTGACCCTTGAATGAAGTTCAGTCAGTTTTCACTTAGTGAATTAATTAATAATTAGAGGCAGGATAATGTATGACTTTGATGTGATGAGAAATTTAAATGCACAGAAATGGACCTTAAATGCCAGCTTTAGTGTGTCATTGACACAGGCAAAACAAAGACTCAGAGATGGAGAAAAGTGAGTAGTTGTCAGTAAGGTAAGGGAAAATTCTTGATCAAGTTTCAAGATTAGAAGGAATCAAACTCCATCTCCTCTGGACATATGGTAAATAACAAAACTCTATTCAAAGTCTAAGTCTTCTGGTATGAAAAGATTGGGTTCTGTATACTTCTCTATACACTTCACTTCCTCACTGATGAAGATAACAAATACCACTGTGTATTAGAATTTCTTAGGGTTAGATGTGGTGTGTGTGAAAAGTAGTCAGGGCAATCTAAGTTGTTTGGGGGGAAGTAATTGAGAGTAAGTATTTTTATTAAGATAAGGAAATTTTCTCTTGAATCTTCCAGTCCTCTTTCTTGTACATTATATTCATCCCAGCACATTTTATTGAGTATTTAATACACATTAAACATCATGTTCTCCACACCCACCCTATGTAATCAAACCTCAAAAAGATAACTGACAATTTGTCATCTGCCATCCCAGAATATTTAGTCTCCAACTTTGTCACTTTGTACATCCCCTATTAGTGTAGGCACCTTGAGTCTACATTTGAAAGTCATTTCTCCCTCAGATTCTCGCCAGATTTTGACCTTCCCCTTTTCTCACCCAAGATTTGTAAAACAAACTTGTCTGCATGGTTTTGAATTTAAGTTTTTATCCAACTTCATGGTTCCATAATATTTTTGGCAAAGTTCCTTTATTTCAGATTCTCATGTCTTTACAATTCAACCTCTGCTTTGAACCTGTGACATTTGAAAATAGATGTATTCTTTTATTTCTATAGGAGTGATTTGTGTTCTTTAGTTTGGAGATAGGGAAAAGTAAACTGAAAGTAGTATCCTCTAAAAAGAAATGTCAAAATCAGAGCATCATTTTGCTCTTCTCCAAATCCTGGCCAGAGCAAGCATAATGAATTAATCATCAAATTTTTCCCCTACTAAGTCTGAACATTTCATCATCCTCAAAAGGCTCCAAACAGTCACTCAACAAACTGCAATTGGCATGTAAGATGAAACTACTCTCTATAAGACACCTTGTCAAATATCCTGTTCTTTCTGCAGATGAAAGATGCCTTATGGAGCATGGGTCAAGCAAATCAGTCAATGACCTCGGACTTCACTCTCATGGGGCTCTTCAGCCACTCAAGACCACATCTGGTCCTATTCTCCCTTGTGGTCACAATATTCATCATGGGTCTTCTGGGTAACGCCATCCTGATCTTCTTGATTCATACAGACCCCAGGCTCCACACACCCATGTACTTTCTGCTCAGTCAACTCTCCCTATTGGATGTTGGCTTTCCATTGGTCACCATTCCCAAAATGGCAGCCAATTTCATGCAAGGAAATAATTCCATCTCCTTTGGAGGTTGTGGAACTCAAATGTTCTTTCTGATGCTGATGGGTGTCTCTGAGGGTGTTCTGCTATCCCTTATGTCTTACGACCGCTATGTTGCAGTGTGCCACCCCTTGCATTATCCCATACTAATGAGGAACCAGGTGTGCCTGCTCATGGTGGTCACCTCCTGGTTTTCAGGTGTGCTTGTGGCCTCCATCCAGACATCTGTCATCCTGCACTTCCCATACTGTGACTCACACACTGTGGAACACTTTTTTTGTGAACTTCCTGCTTTGCTGAAGCTTGCTTGTGCAGATACCTCTGCCTATGAGTTGGCACTGTCTGTGTCAGGGGTGGTGATCTTGTTGCTGCCCCTGTCACTCATCTTCACCTCTTACAGCCATGTTTTGAGAGCCATTCTCCACATGAACTCAATTGAAGCTCGACACAAAACCTTTACTACCTGCTCCTCACACATCACAGTTGTGGGACTCTATTATGGGGCTGCTGTGTACATGTATATGATTCCAGGTACCTACCACAGTCCACAGCAAGACAATGTGGTTTCCCTCTTCTATAGTCTTGTCACCCCCACACTGAACCCTCTTATCTATAGTCTGAGAAACTGAGAAGTTCAAGTGGCTTTGGCCAAGGTCCTTAACAAAGTCACATTCAGATCAAAGAGATGACCTCATGGGAGACACTGAGTTGTCCCAGAAACCTCCTTCATAGCTGAGACCTTATCTTTCATTTGCAGAATATATGGTTCAAGGCTTACTATGACTAGATTCCCTCCTTTTAGACTCATCTTTCTCCTGTATATTTATGGGAAACAAGTACAGTGATCTCAGTCATTTAAAAAGAGGAAGAGTTGTGTTTCCCCCAGTCTTGAACAGAGAAGATTTTTACCACAAGAGTATCAGCCAAGTACCACAAAATGCACCCAATTTGTGTATATTTTACTCATCGATCAATGTCCTGCTTCACACTCATTCTTACAAATTTTTGCACCATAAGCAATGAAGTTGGAATCTAAGCCCTGAGATTCTAGCTCCAGGCTGGTGCTCTGATTGTTAATGTTGTGGTGTGCCTATCCCTGATGGTTTTCAGCAGTATCTGTGAGTCATAATTTAAAGTGTTCTACACATATGCTACTTCTGTGGTCTGAATTACTATAGGGCAGAGATATAAGGTGATAAATACCTTGGCCATCTTGGATTAAATGTTCCCATATTAAAACTTATATTGTCATCACCAATGGGCACAATAGTTATGATTACTCAATTAAGAATTTCCAAGAGAAGGTTGCCACTTTTCTTTATTTTGTGGAACTACTAATCTATAAGGTGATTTTGAATTAGTAATCAGGGCCATTAGAAAATAGAATTTACATGCCATACTAAATATTTTGAATGTCAGGCTTTAACCTATGTATGGGGATATTGTGTGTGTGGAGGAAAGGGTTTGTTGAATGAGAAATTTTAAATATTTAGATTATATGATAAAACGTATACTTGAGCCTAAACCCTATATTATAAATTGGCTGGAATCATTATATATAATATAAACTCTACTATAGTATGGTATCACAAGTTTGCTGCAGCATAGCAGTACTACTATACTATTGTACCATATTTTACTATACTGATTATAAAGTCAAGAATGACAAATATTGAAATTTATGTGGGCAATACACTTATTTATAAACCCACCAAGGCTTTCTATTATCATAGCATATATCTTCAACAATATTATAAGTATATATTATTAATCTCTTAATTACATATAAAGAAACTCATCAGATGGACTTTACATGGCATTTCCAATGTCACCCTACTAGGAAATAGAGGAGCTGAGATTCAAATCCTGGCTGTTTGAATCCATTTTCAAAAATATGTTTCCAACTGGAAAATGGTGTTGAAGACTACAAAATAGGTAAAAGAAATCAAGATGTAGAGGGAAAGCACTGTGGGAAGGATCCTCTTACCTTCAGCTGGTCATGTCTTCCTTAGGATGGTAACTGAGATCATAGCTAGATATGTGACTATCAGAGGCATACTTGGGTACCCTTATTATGGTTTTGTTACTATAAACACTGCGGAGATGAATGGAGGTAAAGATGAAGTGTTTTATGCAGTTTTACAAACCGGGAAGATTAAGCTAGAAGGATCTTGAATCTTTTCTATTGCTTTTCCTTAATTTCTAACTCTGTAAGTTGCAGAGTCAATAGAACCTCCCAGAAATTATAAGAAATAGATTTGAACTTGTGAAAAATAGATTGGAGGTGTATATATTTTGCCACAAACTTGAAATACCCTTAAGAAATATTCAACTAGTGATTAAATATGCTTTTTTTGTATCAGAAAAAAGGAGAGAGAGATGTATTCTGCATAGTAGATGCAGCAAAGGGAATGTAGGAAAAATAAGTTTCCATGCTACTGACTGGCTTGTCTTAGACATTTTAAGAGTGGCAGAAAGAGTGGAAGACTTAAGCCATGACAGAGGTTGGTTCCAGTGCCAGTCTGGTTTCATTTCTTCCCCTGCATTGATCTACATGCTGACCTCATCAGAAAGACAAGATTTCTCATCGTTTTTCTTCTTCCTTCTCACACACATCTAATATCTCTAGGGCATGAATTTCTGCATAGTTAAGGGTGTATATCCCTGGTTTTAATAGATTGCCAAATAATCCTGCAAAGATTGCCATGCATGGAGGAAAATTTCTATTTTGGCAAATCCATATAATCATAGTCAAAGATTTCAATGATCCACTCCAGCAGATACTACACACAGACAAAAAAGCAGTACAAATATAAAATATTTGAATAACACTATTAACACTATAAAGCAACAAGACCTGTTGCTATTTATAGAACAGTATACCAACACCTGCACAATGCACAACTTTTGCAGGTTTACATCAATAAAATAGGATCATGTGATGAACCAATAAAATAGGTTCATATTATGAGGATTGAAAACACGTATAATATGTTCTATAATAACAGTACAATTAAAATATAGATTAACTAAACAATTAGAAACAATTTCTGGAAACCATATATCTAACTTCATATTAAAAGATGAAAGACTGAATTCTTTTTCCTTAAGATTGTGAAGTGGAAAAGAATGACTGCTTTTATTTATACTTGACATTGAACTACAGAGTCTACCTAATATAACAGAAAAGAAAGAGAAACAGGGGGTTGGGTAAAAACTGTGAATAGACAGGATCCTTGAGTCACTGCTTCCTTCAGGAATATCAGGGATAAGTATCTGGAAGGAGAAACCATACCTAGAATGGGGCTTGAGGACCAGTGTCTTAACAAAGAGCAGAACCAGAAACCTTTAGAAAGGGTAGGAGAGACTGGAAACTCTAAGTCAAGAATGGCGCAGGTTCACCAGAGGGCACTTTAGCCCTTATCCTACCAGGTCCTTGGGTACTCTCACAAGTCTTGACCCTGGAAGGAAAGTGTGTAGTTCTCTGAGAACAAAACCTCTCTACCAGTTCAACAAAGGACCTTTAGCAGGCCAGGGACAGGGTTTGCCAGTGGGGAGTCACACAGCTGTCCCTTAAACAGTATCTGAGATCTCAGACTTGTCTGTGGTTGCCCTATGGAACTGTGGAAGACACTGAACCTCTCACCAATGTATGGCTTCAGCCATGTCTATAGCATGTAGTGAACCCTGTCTATCCAATGGGAATTTTTGTGTGTGCCTTGAGAAGGGAGCCAAGAACAAGCCTGGAACCAGCATGATTTCTGGTACCTGTTTTGTTCCATGGTGGGGGAGAATTCAAGACCTCCAAATCTATTGTGTGCATAGCCTTTTTTGGCAGGGAAATTCTAGACATGGACTTCAGAAAGACTGAGCATACAGACTTTCTCCCTCCAGCCTGGGTCTAGAAAATGCAAATGACCAGAGAACTATCTGCCCAGAGATTTTTCTGTTCCCACTTTTAAGAGCGAGGCAACTGAAGTGTAGACTTGGAGCCAGTGCTGTTCCTGACATCTATTTCATTGCAGAGCTGGGAAGAGTGCAGCATCTCCAGGAACAATGCATGCATAATATTTTTGGCTGGGGACTTATGGACGCAGGACTTCAGAAATCTGGATAATACACCCATTCCCATTGTTCATTGAAACCTCAAGGGAGTATGTCACTTCAAGGAGAGAACAACATGCAGAACACACTACAAAGATATGGAAGATTTTATCTTCCATTAAGTCAGAGGAGAGTTCAAAATTGAAAGAGAAGAAAATAAGCAGATGCAGAAGAAAACAATGACTTGAGGAATATAGTTATTGAACAAAGTTAGAAACTGAAGATTAAGCAAGAAAATAAGGGAATTGCAGGATGCAAAAGTAACAATAGAGGATATGAAAGTATTTTGATATTCAAGAAGATGAAATTAGTGACCTCCAAGACCACAATGGACAAAGCACCCAAGTATAAAATGAACAAGAAAAAAAAGAAACACTCTGAGACAAATCTTACTCCATTAGG
Source organism: Uropsilus gracilis (assembly GCA_004024945.1). Taxonomy (NCBI): domain Eukaryota; kingdom Metazoa; phylum Chordata; class Mammalia; order Eulipotyphla; family Talpidae; genus Uropsilus; species Uropsilus gracilis. The sequence continues at coordinate 8,408 of PVHY01015146.1, forward strand.
AAAGGCAATATAAGGATATTGGGCATCAAAGAAGAGTTAGAAAGCAATAGAGAATTTATTTAAAGAAATAATAGGTTCACAACACAGGGTCCCAGAAGGACCCAACCTCTGAATAGGGCTAACTCCTGATGCCAAGGTAACCCATCTGCAGGCTAAGGAGGATCCTGTGTTTGGACTGAAGTTACAAAGACTGAGGTTTAATGCCAGGAACTCCAGCAGGAAAAACTGCTCACAGAACAGGGTCCTGTAAGCGCTGGTGACACACGTGGCACCAGTGCATACTAGGGAACCAAGGACACTGACTACCCAAGTCTGTCAAGACATTCCAACTAAAAAGATTTATACAACAAACCCTAGACACATCACTAAAAAAAGACACACACTCAGGGGCTCCGAAAAAAATTTAAAACTGAACAATCTAAAAGAGGAGAAAGAACAATAAAAGAAGATAGACAATACAATAGAAACCACATATACACACCACATCCACTGACTGAAAAGAACTTGTCCCCCCCCCCCAAATAGCAAAGGGAAGCAAGATACATCCACCACAGGAGCAAAGGTACAGAGGCAAAAATAAACACAACTTGCTTGGTGTCACCATGCCATCTAATTCTAAAACAGCAGTGAATCAATACATAGAGCAAGCCTGAAGGGAAAACACAGGAAGGAGGAAGAATACAAATACTCAAGCAAGTCCTAAGAAGAATAACTCATCACCAAAGGATAAAAAATCTGCAGAAACCAACATGGAGGACATGGAAGAAATGCTATCTATGTCAGACAAAGAAATCAGAATCTATTTGTTAAAAACATTAAAAGAGGCAAGAGAAGATGGGAAAAAAAGGGAAAGCAAGAGGTCAGAAACTTTCAATGAGCTCAGAGAAGTAGAAAAATATTTTAAAAATGCAGCAAAATGAGCAATATCTGAATAGAAGAACGAGATTGAAACTCTAAATAGGAAGCTGAACAAGATATACTTTCTAAGAGGAGCAATAGAAGAGCTCAAAAATGCAGGGGAAAGCCAGGAAAGCAGATTAGAAGAAATAGAAGACCAAATTAGCACAATAGAGGACACAAAAGTAGAAAGGATAGAGAAAGAAAGAGAGAAAAACATGTAAGAAGACAGACGAAAAACCCCGAGATCTGTCAGATATGCTAAAGAAAACAAATATAAGAGCAATTGGAATCCCAGAAGGAGAAGAGAAAGACATAATATCCAAAAGGCTTTTCAATGAAATAATGAAGAATTTCCCAAATCTGAAGAAAGAAATGAAAATAGACATACAGGAAGCAAAAGGGACACCAAACTATTTAATGAAAGAAAAAACACAGCAAGATACATCATAGTAAAACTCTCAAGAACCTAATATAAAGAAAAAATTATGACAATAATGAGAAAGGAAACAGATAACCTACAAAAGAAAACCCTGACTGTCTTCAGATTTCTCAGAAGAGACACTCCAAGCAAGGAGAGAATGGGGCCACATCTTCAAAATACTCCAAGACAAAAAGTGCCAGCCAAGAATACTCTACCCAGCAAAATTGTCCTTTCTTTATGAAGGAAAAATTAGAACCTTCTTAGACAAACAAAGCCTCCAGAAATGTACTACCACTAAACCCCCACTCCAAGAACTTCTGCAAGAAGCCCCAAGACCAAAAATCACAGAAGAATAAAATGAATGAATAATTAAACAACAACAAAAAGAAGAAATTAAAACAGACCTTCCAAATGACCACCAGGAACCCAATATCAGAACCTCAAACAATAATTACTCTAAATGTCAATAGGCTAAACTCATCAGTCGAAAAACTCAGATTGCACACTGGATTAAAAGACAGAACCCAACAATCTGCTGCCTCCAAGAAACACATCTGACTCCAAAAGATAAGTACAGATTGAAAGTAAAAGGATAGAAAATAATTTTATAAACAAATGGGCCCCCAAAAAAGGCAGGGGAGGCCACTCTTATAGCAGACAAAGCAGATTTCAAAATAAAAAAAATGACAAAGGATAAAGAAGGTCACTACAATGGTTCAAGGGTCAACCCACCAAAAAGACATAACAATTATCAACATTGATGAAAACAGCAACGCAACAAATTCTCTTCAGCTCTCCAGAACACTTCCAAGCTTTGCAGTTTCAAAGTTACCAAGTTTTCAAGTATTCAATTTCCAAGTCAGCCTACACAAGTAACAAGTTTCTCCAACATGCTTCCCTGGGCTTATCACTCAGGGAATTTTCCTGCTGTGACATGTGGCCAAGGCCGCTCTGAGGCCTTCCAGCCTCCCTACTCCTCTGCTCTCTGCACCTTCCTTCTCTGTTCTGTGTCCTCTTTCTCCTTTAAAATCCCCTAATACTAATCCTATCTTGGGAAGGGAAGGGGAGGTATGGCTTCCCTTCTCCAAGTCTCCACCCACCAATGAACAATAGCTACTATTTTAATGCAGCACCACCAGTACTGGGGGCCACAGTCCCCTAACAGGAGGATATGTGCCCCTGATATCAAAGGATACACACCTGAGCTCCAAAGTTAAATATAGACTCAGAGTAAAGGGTTGAAAAACAATTCTACAAGTAAATGGAACCCAAAGGAAGAGAAGGGAAATCATAATTGCATCAAATAAAGTAGATTTTCAACCAAAAAAAGTAACAAATGACAGAGATGAATACATTATAATGATTAAAGTGAAAAAAATGCAGCAAGGAGAGATAACATTTATTATATGTATATGCATCAAATGAAGTAACATCAAAATATATATGGTGATTCCTGGAATATTGAAAAATAGACATTGGCAATAAAATGTCCAGATTAGAGTATTTCAATACCCCACTTTCACCAAGGAACAGATCAATAAGATAGAAAATAAATAAGGACGCGGTAGTCTTAACAAAGAATTAGATCTAATTGACATGGATAGGGTCACACATCCCAAAAATGCACGTTTTCCTATGTGCACATGGGACAGTCTCCAGGAATGGCCATATATTGGGCCACGAGACAAGTATCAACACATTCATGAAAACTAAAATCAGACCAATTTTCTTCTCTGACCATAATGGTATCAAACTAGAAACCAATCATTAAAAAAGTAGGAAAAACCTCTAATATGTAGAAACTAAACAACATACTACCAGGTGACTATTGATTTAATGAAGAAATCAAAGAAGGAATTAAAAACTATCTAAACATGTAACAATGAGGGTACAATTTTCCAGAACTTATGGGAGACAACAAAAACAGTACTGAGAGAGCTATATAGCAATACAGACCCACATCAAGAAGCAAGACAATGTAGATAAATAATCATATATTCCTCCTTAAGAAACTAGATATAGAGGCACAAACAAAACCAGAAGTCAGTAGAAGGAAGAAAATAATAAAACTAATACAGAAATAAATGAAGTAGAAGTCAGAAAGACATTCTAAAACTAATGAACCTAAAAGATGATTTTTTTTCAAAAAATAGGCAAATTTTTGTCTATGTTCACTAAGAAAAGAATGGAGATAACTCCAACAAGACCAGACAAGAAAGATGTTAAAACAGACATTGCACAAATTCAGAAGATTATATACGGTTACTATGAATATATGTATGCCAGTAAATTCAATAGCCTAGAAGAGTTAGACAAATTCTCAGAAATATAAAATCATCCTAGACAATTGGGAAGAAACAGAAAACTTGAGAAAATAAAAATAAATAAGATCTACAATATTCACAAAGAGGAAGTCTCAAAGTAATTATTATGTCTAGTCTTTTATAGTTAATTTATAGCTCAAGATGATATCAACTTAAATCCTAACAGAAATTTTATAGAAATTGGCAACATGAATCTAAAATTTGTACAGTGATTCTAAATAACATTTGAATAAACAAAGACAATATTGGGAAATATATAAACAAAGCTGGAGAGCTCACAGAACCTTATTTTAAGACATAATATAAATTATAAAACCTTGTGATATAAATATCACCGTGGAGAATTTTATCAAACAATAGAATAGTGTCCAGAGATAGCCCCAAGTATACACAGTCAATTGATTTTCTGCAAAGTTCTTTCGTTAAAGGAAAAGTCTTTTCAACAAAGTGTGTTAGGCCAAGTGAATATTGTACATGGAAAAAAATTAATTTTGACCTACCTCACACCATACACAAGCATTAGGTTGAAATGGATCTTGGACTAAATGTAAAAAGCCAACACTTTAAAGCTTCTAGAAGCAAACTCAGGACTATCAATAGGCGAGGAAGTGTTTGGCAGGACACAAACACCAAAATGAAAGTAATTGATTCATTAACTTTCATCAAAAATACCATATTGAGGGGAACTGCGCCTGCCCTGATTGGCAGCCGCCCGCAGCTGCTGGCGAACCTAGGCCCGTGGCTGCACCTACTCAGTAACGCACAGCACCCACTGGGCCCCTCTGCCATCGACCTGGTGGGTAAGGGGGACGCAGGGGCCAGCCGGGACCCCTGGACCGGCCTGGGGTGCGCAACAACAGTGGGGCGTTAAAGCCCCGCAAGGCAGCCGCCATCACCAGGGCGGCCACCGTCATCGCCCATCACACTAGGCCCCTCCTGCTGACATCCCAGCAGTAGGTGGAGCCTAGGAACTGGTCTGAGAAGCTCGACCATCTTGGCACGTGGGATCTGCGCCTGCCCTCATCTGCAGGCCCGCAGCTGCTGGCGAACCTAGGCCAGCGGCTGCACCCAAACAGCAACCATACAGCACCCACTGGGCCCCTCTGCCATTGACCTGGCGGGTAAGGGGGACGCAGGAGCCGGCCGGGACCCCCACACCTGATGGACGCTCAGGCAAGACTGGATCCACCTTGATCCAGAAATAGTGAGGGGGGGAGTAGGATGACACCCTTGCTGCTTCACCCTCACTCCACTTAGCTCACAGGAGGACTAATAGCATAAACGTGCACACAGCGACATAGAACACATGAGGGGCCAGAAAAGAGCCTGCGTATGCACGTGTGTGGGACACAGAACAAGGATCATTCAGAAAGATAGTAGACGCTGGAATGGAGAAATAACTGTGGTAAAGACCAATCAGACCTTCATCCATAGCTTCATCGGAAGCTGATGAATCAAAACCCCATGTGGAACTTGCCACCCAAGGAAACATGGCTCCCTCCCCAAGCCTTAGGAGAGGAGGCCTGCAGAGTCAGGGCATTGGCTCCACAGCAAATCTGCAAATGGGTGGAGAGGAGATGACCTGCAAGGTCCATCAGTGGATGCCTGCCCTCATCGAGAAACCTCCTCACTGACAATGGCTGGGAGAAAGGATTTCCAAGGCCAGAGGTCAGAGAAATGAGGTGCAGAGATAGTGAAGGGCAAGGAGATTGTACTGGAGCCAGTAACTAGAAGACACCGATGGACCCCAAATGAACATGGACTGGGTGCCCAATGCAAAGCTAAGGTCTACAAACTATCAAGCACAATGTGCCAAGGTCCTGGAACACTGTCCCTCATCCGACAAAAGGACACAGACACAGAAAAAGAGACCAAAGGACCAATTAACCCAACATAAACCAAAAAGAACAATGAGAGTGGAGACTGAGCAGTCGCTCAGTGAATACAAGGGGGTGGGGGGGTGGAGGAGGGAAGGCATGTCAGTAACCATTTACCATATTTACTTATGTAAGAATTTACAAGAATTTAGAAGTAAATTTTTTTTAAAAATTCATATTGAAAACATCATTAAAAAATGAAAATGCAAACTTAACTCAGAAGGGGAGAAATATTTTCAATAATATATATAACATCAAATTTACACCCAGAATATAAAGAACTCCTACAAAGATTTTGAACAGAACTTTTTAAAAGAAGTTAATAAAAGAAGTTAAAAACCACGTTAAAACATGCTTACCAATCATTCATTTTGGAGGAAAGGCAAAATAACATGAATAAGATATTACTTTACATCTATTCTCATGGTAAAAATCAAAGAGTGATAATACCAACTGCTCATGGGATGCAGAGCAAGGGAGATGCTTATACTTTGCTGGTGGGAGTACAAAATGATGCAATCACTTTGGACAATGGTTTGAAGTTTCTGTAATGTGAAAACATACTTAACTATGACCCAACAATTCAACTTCTACTTAAACATCTAAAAGAAATGATGCAACTTCTACTTAAACATCTAAAAGAAATGATGCAACTTCTACTTAAACATCTAAAAGAAATGATGCAACTTCTACTTAAACATCTAAAAGAAATGATGCAACTTCTACATAAACATCTAAAAGAAATGATGCAGTTGTCCACAGACTTGTTCAAAATGTCCATAACAGCTTTGCTTATAAGGACAACAGTTTTGTTCATAATGACCCCAAATTAAAACACAAATAACAATTAACAGGAGAATGGATAGAAAAATATGACCTATTCATCTAAAAGAATACTGCTTAGCAATAACAAGAAACATGCCTCTCATACACAGAACAAGGATGAATTTCAAAAACATTACATAGACGTAAGAGTACATAACAGTTCCCTTTATTGAAATTCAAGAAAAAGAATCAGAAACCCTACGCCTATTCAAATACCAGATGATGTCATTCACATGTGGCATAGAAAGATGAAGCAAAGCACAGACAAAAACAAACCCAAACAAACACTTGAAATCTGACAGCGAAACTGAGGCTGCTAGAGGGGAGGGGTATGGGAACAAGCAGGAGGGGCTCCGTGGACTATGGTGGAAGACCTTTGGTGCTTTGGTGGTGGGTGCAGTATGAGAACATTACTTTATAGATGTGTGAACCTGTTCTCCTAGATCATACACAGTGTTGTAAATCAAGCCAATGTAAATTAATAAGCACAATCTCAAAACAAAGCAAAATACTGTGATCAAGAAAGACCATGGATGTATAGTGATACAAAATCATAACTAGGGGTTGCCTGAGTGATGGTAGGATGGGTGGACTGGAAAAAGGCATGAAAGAAGTTTCCGGAGTGATGGGAACATTTCATATCTTGATATTAGTAATTGTTTTGTGTCTTTATTTGGGTAATGATAGCATAGATGTGCACATTTGTCTGAGCTTATCAAACCTAAGACAGTTTTACTATATATAAAAATACCTCAAAAATATTATGAAAAAGTTTTCATATATGCAAGGGGTGGGAGTGAGTGAAATGACTGTGAGAGTTGTCAAGGTATTATGGACACACCACTGAGAGATCTTTCAAATGTTGTTAATGAACAAATCCCTACATCCTGTCTATATTCCGAACAACAAGCCAGGTAGTGGCAGAGTTTCAAAATCAAGCAGGTCACTTTGAAGAATCTTCTGAGGCTACTGGGGAGTCCAGTGATTAATTTCTCTAACCATCAAATCCTGCCAAATTTCCTGGTAGAATTCCTGTCTGCAGGTCCCAGAGATTCAGAAAATAATTGAGATGAAGGAATGAAAGAAAAATAAAGGACAAAGTGTTTTATCCCAAAATACAAAAGGAAAACCACACAATTAAAGAGATTATGATAAACTAAATAAACCAGAAGGAGAAAGACAAATACCCAATGGTGTCATAAGTAAAATATAGAGAAACCAACTATACTTTCGGGGGAAGGACACAATTCAGGCAATAACAAAGCCAGTAATTTTTTTAAGGGACAAAATGCTGTGATAGATCTAACAGTTAAGATGGAGATCCAGAGCATCAGCTAAAACCAACCTAAACACTGACTTTGTAAGCTGAGTAGAGAATTGAGGAATCCAGAGAGGGAGGGAGAAGTGCAAGAACAAAGTGGGAAGGGAGCACTGTAGACTATGTGCTTCACACTGATGGGGGACAACAGACACTTTGGTGGAGGGCACTGAAACATGAAGAGGGCCCTCTACTCCCAAAATACAAACAATGAAGTAATCCAACATTATCTCAATAAAAAGATAATTAAAATCAATAAATGTTTAAAAGAATAACATATCAAATTCATACTGGCAATTTTAGCTTTTATAGAAACACCACCTCTCCAGAAACTTGCCACAAATATTCAAAGTAGTTTCATTTATTTTTTAATCTATTTATTTTTATTTTTATTTTTTAACATAACAAAAGATAATTATTACTCATTGCTTAAGAATTTCAAGAGTTTTAAGAGCTCTGCCAGAAAAAGGGATGGAAACCAAATACAAATTTTTACAAATCACAGTATCACAGGCTTCAACATAAAAATAGGGAGAGGAGAGGAGTTGTACATGTTTCAGCCCATGAAACCAGCTTTGAGGGACCTTGTCTTGAGACTTGTGGATTATCACCCTGGAGTCCATTCAGAAAAAAGTTCCAGGGCCAGTAAGTAACTTCACCTTTAAATGGAAATGTGCTCAAGAAAAAAATCCACATTATTTACTGATCAAAAGCTGTACATCCTTTGTCTTTACTATCTAAAATGAATAAATAATGAAGTCTCTCATTGTATTTCTCTGCTGATATCTATGTGAATTTCTAATTTGTCATTTTTAAAAATTATCTCTTTTAATTAGAATTTATATAGTTTGCATCATTGTATTCCCCAGGGTTCTCCCACCACCAAATCACCTGTTAACTATCATTTTGATCTTACCTGCTCATTCCTTCCTTGATTTCCCTCTCTCTGCCTTCCCATCCCTACCTGTTTGCTTTAGTTCCGTTGTCATTTTGTAACTTTTGACTTTTTCTTGCTCTTTTGTTTGTTTTCCTTATGTGCCATCCAAAAGTGAAACCATTTGGTTTTTGTCTTTTTCTTTCTGGCTTATTTCCACTAGTATGATTCCTTCTACGTCCATCTGTGCTATCACAAATGCCTCATATTTTTCTTTTTTTGATTGCAGAATAGTATTGCATTGTGTAAAAACATCATAACTTTTTCATCTATTCATCCATTTTAGGACATTTGTGTTGTTTCCAAATCTTGGCTATTGTAAAAAATGCTGTTAGAAACATGTGAGTACAGGTGTCCTTTTGAATTCATGTTTTGGTGTTCTTTGGGTAGATTCCCAGTAGTGGAAGTTATGGAAGTTATTTTCAGTAGTTTGAGGGTCCTCCACACAGATTTTCATAGTGGTTGGACCAGTTTACATTCCCACCAGCAGTGTAAGAGTGGTCCTTTTTCTCCATGTCCACACCATTGTTGCCCTTTTTTTTTTTTTTTTCATATTGGCCATTCTTATTGGGATAAAGTGGTATCTCATTGTGGTTTTGATTTGCATTTTCCTGATTATTTTTTCATATGCCTATCAGCCATTTGTATTTCCTCTTTGGAGAAGTGTCTTTTTAGCTCTTCTCCCTATGTTTTGATTGTGTTTTTTTCTATGTTTTTGTTAAGTTGTGTGAGTTCTTTTGGATCTTTGATATCAGACCCTTATCACTTGTATGGAGAGCAAAATTTTTCCCAGCTGATTGGGTGCCAGTTTTGGTTATTGTCTCTTTTTCTGTACAGAAGCTTTTTAGTTTCATACAGTTACAGCAGTTTTCCCTCATTTTCTTTGAATTTATAATGTGTCTTGAAAGGTATTTTTGTGGTATAGTTCATGGAGTGTTTTGTCTATGTTCTTCTATGTGTTTTATGGTTTCAGGTCATATGCCCAGGTCTTTTATCCATTTTGAGTTAGTTTTTGTGTATGGTATGAGGGAGTAATCTAGATTAATTCTTTTGCATGCTCCATCCAGTTTTTCCCAGCACCATTTACTGTAGAGGCTATATTTATTCCAATGTATGTTTGCCCCTTTGTCAAAGATTAGTTCATCATACATATGTGGTTTTATTTCTGGGCATTTAATTCTGTTCCATTGATCTGTGGGAGGGTTTTTTTTGTTGTTGTTGTTTCCGTACCATGCTGTCTTAACTATTACAGCTTAGTCTGGGAGTGTAATACCTCCATTCTCTCTCCTTTTGGTCAGGAAGGCTTTAGCTATTCAATATCCTTTGTTATTCTATATGAATTTCAGTAATTTTTCTATTTCTTTAAATTATATTATTGAATATTTTATTGGAATTGCATTGACTCTACAGATTACTTTTGGTAGAATGGTCATTTTGATAATGTTAATTCTTCCAATCCATGACCAGGGAATATCTTCCATTTATTTTTGTCTTCTATTTCTTTTAACAATGTTTTATAGTTTTCTTTGTATAGGTCTTTCATGTCTTTCATTAGGTTTATTCCTATTTGGTTTTCATTGGTTTTTTTAAATTTCTTCATTTTTTGACTGATTTTTTTGCAAAAAAGATGGCTACTGATTTTTGTGTGTTGAATTTGTGATCTTATTGAACTGGTTTATTGTTTAAATTAGTTTTTCTGTGGATTTTTTTTTGCATCATGTCATCTGCATGTAATGATAGTTTCATTTCTTCTTTCCCTATCTGTATTCTTTTTTATTATTTATTTATTTGTTTGTTTGTTTGTTTATTTATTTATTTATTTATTTATTTATTTATTTATTTTTGCTTTGTTGCCCAAGCTAGAACTTCCAGTACTATGTTGAAAAGTAATAGTGAAAGTGGGCATCTTTGTCTGGTTCCCAATGTTATTGGAAATGGTTTCAATTTTTCCCCATTAAGGATGTTGTTTGCTGTTGGTTTGTCATAAATAACTTTTATTATGTTGAGATATGTTCCTTTTATCCCAAGTCTTTCAAAGACTTTCATCATGAATGGATGCTGAACTTTGTCAAATATTTATGCACATCTTTTGATATGATCATATTTTTTTTTGTTTTCTCCTTGTTGCTGTGATGGAATGTGTTGATTGATTTTCGTATGTTGAACCATTTTTGTGCCCCTGGAATAAATCCCACTTGGTTGTGGTTGCTTCCAACTACTTCAAGGAATTAGTTATAATTAGTATTATTCTTAGGGTGGTTTGAAAAATATATTTCATCTTGTAGATTTTTTTTAATTTCAATTTGGGAGACATGTTTTAAATTATAACATAATTAGAATGCAATAATTTCATTTTTAAGTAAGTATAATTTCATTTTTAAGTAAATATAATGCAGCAGGTCTATGTGCTCAAGTATGTTTTACCATTAGATATGCAAGGTCTTATAAATTTGTAAATAAAAGATGCTCAATGATTATCCTTCAGAGAAATGGAAATCAAAACCACAAAAATATATTACATCACACCCATGAGGGTGAATAGAATAAGAATGACAATAACATGCACTGATTGCATAGAAATTGGGAAATTGTAGTGGGAACACAAATTTGTATAGCTACTTTGGAAAATAATTGAGTCCAAATATATATATATATATATATATATATATATATATATATATATATATATATATGTCAAACAAGATTGCCATATCATTGGCACGTGTCCCTCTGAAAGCAGAAACTCAAATGCATGCCTGTGTCAATGTCCACAGCAACACTAATCACAATGACCAAAAGGTGGAAACAACCTAAACGCCCATGAACAAGCAAATGGTTGTGCAAATTGTTTCAAATTAATCAATTAATTATTATTAATCTATAAGAAGGATTGAAGTACTGGCTAAAGCTTCAGCACATGCTAAAATCTGGATGAAACATAAAAACACTGTTGGATAAAATGAACAAAAGATCATATATTATATATTTCTGTTTATATGAAATGTTCAGCATAGTCAAATTCGCAGATAGAAAGCTGATTAGTGGTTGTCAGGGGCTGGGGAGGGAAATGCAGAGTGAGGCTCATGGCCATGGGATTCTGTTTTGGGTAATGAAATGTTCTGGAACTAGATATGGGTGATGGTTGCATAACCTTGCAACCCAAATACTACTGAACTGTTCACCTAAAATGGTTAGTTTTGCTGTGAATCTAGCGCAATTTAAAAAATGAATGCAGTCAGAATGTACCCTACTGCTCTAGAGGGTACAGCAATTATGGAGCAATTCTGCAGCCCGAAGTCTGCAGAGGAAAGTACCTCTAACCCAAATCCCACCAAACTATATTCAGGAAAAGAGGAAAAAGCCTGGAACATGCTAATGTTGCCCTTTCCCCAAAGAGAATGCCCAGCAGGGACGGAGTGTGGAACTGACAATTAGCAAGAGCCCTAATAAGACATGAGGGACTGAGCCTAGGAATGAGGGTGGAGAGTAAATTGGACCCTACCAGAGCCTCCGGATCTTCCACACCCTGCTTCCTACTTCCTGCTTCTGCATCACATGTGGCCCAGGGCACACTCCCAGCAAAAGCTGGCTCACCTCCTCTAGAAAGCTTCACAACCAAAGGGACACCTTCACAGGTGAGCGGGAGGATAGAATAGGTCACAGGGAAAGGAAACAGCTGCAGGGGATATGGAGGGCCTAGCCAGGCCTGTTGCACAACCTCAGAGAAGTGGTTTTGACTCTCTTGGCTCAGTTCATATCTATATATTGAAACCAAAATGAAAAAGGAAGGGGCACAAAAGATTAAGACAATGATCCATGGGTGATAAAGTGGAAGGTGGTAGGAGTACCCTGAGGTAGATAATGATGTTTAAAAAAAGAAAGAAATTATGCCCACAAAATATAAAAAAGTAAAGTAAGGAAAAAATGAAATTTAATTAAAATTTTTAAATAAATAAATAATAAAAAAAGAAGTGCCTTGTGGTGTAAGCCCTGCTAAAAGGTTGCAGCTCTGGGTCTGTATCTTGGAGTTGTAATATCTTTCAACAAGAGACAGTGAGATAATTGACATTGATTGGGCTCTCAGCGACCTTTTCTCTGGTACACCATCACATTCAGAGGAAGTTCATAAGATGTCAAACTTTAGTAGAAGGCTAAAACAGGATTTTAAGCGAAGAAGCAAGTTATTTCATTGTGTTGGTGGCCACTGTAGAAGTTATACTAGATGTCTGGAAGTTTGGGAGATGGACACCGTATAGATTTGACATTTAAAAGTGAAAAACAGAGTAGTGTGGCATGCTGGGATAGACAGGTGAGGAGAGGTGAAGGGGTAGGTAAAATGTTGAGGAAGCAGTGGTAGGGACTAGAAGGAGCTGGACTGCTGCCCCACCTCTGGTCTGGGTGACTGGTTGGTCAACAGGTACAAAGAAGTACTGATACAACAAGTACAAAAGGCTGAATGGGTTTGACGCAGGGTCTGCGGGTCTATGCCAGTTCAACTAAGGTGTGCTTCAAAAGGTGTGTCTGGAGCCTCTGAGTGGGGCCTAAAGGAACAGAGCAACCTTGACCAGAGAATGGGGATGTAATTAGTAATTTCCTTGCCCACCCATCCTGCTCTCTGAGTCCCTTGAGGGTGAGTCCATGAGTGTATGTATGTGTGTATGTACGCACAATAAAAGCATAGCTCATAATTCAAGCTGAAGCACAGATGGTATTCATCACCCACTTAACAGGAAAAGCTTCCATTTACACTCTTCCTCTCTCATACTTCATACTGTCATTTGCCTCTCTCTCTCTCTCTCTCTCTCTCTCTCAGAGCCAACACCTAACACTAGTGCATTCACTTCCACATGCATTTCCACCATCGCTATGTGTGATGTGATGTATCCAAAATAAAATACAGGATCATGTTCCATGATTTTAAATTGTACATAAATGTCATGATTTTGGGCATATCCTTCTGTGATTGTTTTTCCTATTCCCTTGCTTTCAAACTCAGCCAGGCTAATGTGGTCAGGCTCACATTTCTTCCACTTATATAACTGTGGCAATGTCCAGCTGGTGGGATGTCACACTTGGTGTATGTGCCCTCCTGTAGGCGGACACTTCTCTTTCCAAACATCCGTGAAGGTGTCTTATCCTGCATCTTTGAAATAATTTCTCTGTGGTGGATTTTATGGGTCACAGGGTACTTACAATCAGCTTCATTTGATTTTGCCAAATTGCACCATTTAGGCTCCAAAGGCTCCTCTGGTGTGGTCTGTTGATCCATGGCTAGTCCTGTGCTGGTGGGTCAGTAATTCGACTGCTGGGTGTGAAATGAAATCTCAGTGTGATTTTTGGTCTCAGGTGTTAGTGTAATTTGTTGAATGGACATTTGAAAGGTGGCTTCCTTTCTGTGATTCCATGTTCTTATCTGCTGCTGGAGTAGGAAGGAAATCCTGTCTTTCCCATCACCTTTTTCAAAAAGTTATTTTTATTCTTTAAATCACAACTTCAGTAAATGGTTTTTGGGATACCTCCCCCTCCTTCTGATGTCCCCTCCAATCACTCTAACCCCCTCTTTGTTGTTTGCTAGTCTGTGTTAAGTCCATTAGTCTCTTTCTTTCCTGTGGCAGTGTCCTTTTATTGGGTGAAGGACTGTGTTCTTGGGACAAGGTGAACTGTGTTGGTAGGTTTTCAGTGTTAACCTTGTGTTGGGCAGCTAGTCTATATTTATTTTTGATCTGTCCATGTTTTCTTATTGCTGGCTGTCATCTCCACTCCTTTCTTTGTTTTTCTGCTATTTTCCGTTCTCATCTGGCATCAGGTTTAGGGGGTCTCACCCCCAGCTAGTGTTGGTGAAGAAGTCTCTCCATGGATTCAGGCATCTGTGATGGCCATTGTAGGTCATCTCCTCTGCCTCAGTCTGCAGCTTTTCTGTGGGGCAGATGCCCCCACTCTTTGGCCTTCTTCACCTCTCCCATGGGGTGGGGAGGGGTGCTTTGTTCTCCCAGAAGGCATCGTCGAAAAGAGATCTTGGCTCTTTCATGCCTGGCAAGTGCATAGGTGCATTTTTCTATAGTTGTTTCTCTGGTCTTGCATGTACTGGCTCTCTCGACAGTCCATCTCCTGTGTCCAACTCAGGCTTGTGGGCTCGATTTTACCTAGTCCCTCACCTGGAGTTTGTATTATTTCTTCCTTCCTTTGCATTGTTCTTCCTTCTCCTGAAGATTACCTGGGGTGAGAGTGAAGTGGTTTGCCATCAATTTGTAATTCTTAACCACAATTTTGAGAATACCTCACTGATGCTTAATAAGTGGTTGAGAAGTAACAAGAAGTGAAACATGATATGTAGACTCCTGGGAATTTGGAGAGAGAAAGGGGCAGCAGAGAGAGGGACCAGGAGAAAGTTCCTCTCCAGATCCAGAAAACACAAGTCAGAGGAGGACAACGAAGGACACTATGGGAGAAGGAAGGTTGTGATGTGAGTCTTGAACTCTGCAGAGATAGATGAGAGAACTGAAGGTAGATAATGAACAAGTACAAACCCCTGAGGCAGGAACTTGCCTGTTCTGTTAAATGGTCATCAGAGAAACCAGCTTGAGCACAGGACAACAGAAGATGAGATAAAAATTTTGAAGGAAAAAAATGGAGGGAAGGATAGGTTTACAGTGATAATCAGTAGCTATCGTGCGTGCAGCTTCAAAAGTCAAGATTTTCTAGTATCAATAGGATTCTCCAAAATGCTAAGTCCATTCTCAGCTTCTATTGAGTAAAGAAAATTATAATGCCTTTCCATGCAATTAAATCTTGGCCACTGAGTAATCCAATTTATTTGATCTTCTTAATTTTATTAATATTTGTTTTATTGAGCTTCCAGGATTTAATTGATTCTTTTTACTCTTGTCATCAAACAACAATTTCATTTTAATAAATTTAGTAGAGGACCTCCATAAGTCCCCCTCCTACATGTGATGATTGATATCTTTTTATTGATTGTCAGTGACATCATACTTCTTCACTATGAAATGCCTTACACTTCTGTTTCATCATTTACTGATTTAATTTTATGTGCTAAAGACATTTTGTATATCAACTTATTATCAGCTTTAATCACCAAAACATTCTTTTTTGATAAAATAGATTAAAATATCACTATCCCTCTTAGAACTGCACTTACTGAAGTCAAAAATTACAGACTCACAGATACCTCTATTTTCTAAATGTTTATTCACTCCTTTCTTAACAATGATTTTCTGAGAAAAACATTTCTCACACATGATTTCATTTTTCTTTTACCCTTGATTCACATGATTTTCAGGCCTTTCTAGCAAATTCAACTGACCAGATTTTCATCTGGATCCAAATACTCTTCTATTTTCACTATTTTAAGATATTCTCTCTTTTCAGTAAGGAGTAAAGAGTTTTGCCACATTCTGAATATCGGTGTCATGCCACGCTATATTTTGTATTTATTCCAAAATGATCAATATGATGAGTCCAGCTAACACCCATTTTTCCCTTGTAATAAGAACTTAGCATATGTTCTTCCAGCAACTCACAAATATGCTATCCAGTTGTTAACTATAGCCACCACGTTGTACATTACACCACAGGACTTGTCTGTTTTCTCTCTGGAAATTGTACCTCCCCCCATTGGAAACTTTTTGAATGTTTCTTATATCATTGTTGATTTTTGTACAGTTATTAGTTTCTCCCCTTGGGTGTGATACCCCTAGCTCTCTCACCACATCACCTGTGACCCATTGCCATAATTCCTTGTGCTCTTCCTGCCCCTGTTCTGACTTCTGTTTCTGCCTCTCCCTTGCTGTATATCTCAGATCCATGATCAGCTTGCAAGTTTTGTCTCTTTTTTTGATATTTTGCTCAGTTTCTCTACATTCCACAGGTAAGTGAAGCCATCTGATATTTATCTTTTTCCTTCTGACTTATTTAGCTTAGCATAATCCTGGAAGTTGTACCTTTTGATCCCCTTTACCCATTTCACTTACCAAAGATAAGTCTTTGGAAACTACCACTATATTCTCTGGCTCTATAAGCACAATTAAAAAACCTTTATTCAAGTAATACTGGTTTATATTACATAACTTCCAGCTGTATAACATTATGACTAGGTTTCTGTATACATGATATTATGGTCACCGCCAAAAGTCTATTTTCCTCCCACCACCATAAAATCAAATTTGCTTAGCTCACATTCAACTTTCCCTCCAGTGATCACCATTTTTATCTCATACTTTAAGAACTTGTGTTTTTTGTTTGTCCACTTGTTTTGTTACTTTCAGAAAGATGTGCAGCTTTATATTCATCATATGTATATACTAGATTATCATCCCCACCGAAAGTCTAGATTTCTTGTAACACCATAATTGAACCCCTTTATAAGTTTTGATTTCTCATTTAAGTGAAAAAATATGGCATTTGCCTTTCTTCGTTTGACTTATTTCACTTAACACGCCCTCAAGATCCATCCATGTTGTCTCAAATAGTAAGATTTTCATTTCCGACTGAATAATTGTCTCTCATGTATGTATATATATTTGTATATGAAATTTCCTTTATATATTCCTCTACTAAGGGGCAGAGTTATTATTTCTGTATTTTAGTTACTGTAAACAATGCTGAACATGGGGATTCAGAGCTCAATGATAATTAGTATTTTTATTTTCTTTGGATAAATACCTAGAAGGTAATTTCTGTATCATATATTACTTCTATTTTTATTTATTTGAGAAATTTCTATCTGTTTTCCCATATTTCCCATCTCAGACATATATTTTATTAAAGTTATTTTCCATTTCAAAAATATAAAGTAATTGTTACAACTTATAAATAGCGAAACACAGCAGAAAAACTCTTCTAGATTACTTTAGCCTCTACAAATTCAGATATTCCAGGGCTTCCTTTCATTGTGAGTAAAGCTTCTTCTCTGCTTTCTCACAAATATAGCACAACAATGTCCATGATATTTAATAAGAGCATTTAAATTTTACCGGAGCCTTGTTCCCTTTTATTTTGATATCAAAAACTTTTTATAATAATTATTGCTGGATGGGGCTTTAGGATAAAAGAAGAATTCTTTCAAAAATGAAAGAAACTTTGGGATCCTTGAGTCTTAGTTTGAATTCTCCCCACAGCAGGCCCTGATTCAAGAATTTGAGTAAAATCCTTGTTTGAGGCATAATTTTAGGTGGCCCAAAAGCATTGGGGAAATGTGGGAGTGAATGATCAGTTTCCCATTTTGGTAAACTATAGGGTAGTCCCTTCAGGGATGCTTGAGAGAATACAGAACACACTCTAGAACAACCTCACTCAGGAGTGGTGAACCCAGAAGTGTCACACAATAGGCACTATCTCTTGCTGCCAAGCAGTCATTCCAGGGTGTCAACTCCCTGTGCTACTTCAGGTTGGCTGAGTCTGTTTCTGCACCAGATGGAGACATCAAGGTGCAGGTGGTAGAGGTGAGAAATAGTATTATTGGGAGCTCTTTACCAAGATGCAGGTGTTATCATGAAAGGAGTCTATTGTGACTAAGTGAAAATGATGTATTAAATGCAAGGAGGGAAACTGTTTGGGGGGAAATAGGAAGAACTGACTAATATGAACTAACCTGTATGGTGAGATCCAGGTGCAGTGGAGGAGTTGGCCTTGAGGAGGAGGTGCAGAGGAGTTGGTCAGAAACTGAAGACAACACCCCCCTTTCCTTTCTGCTTGAACTGGGTGACCATGGAAAGGGAAAACTTCACCCAGGTCTCTGAGTTCCTCCTCTTGGGCCTCTCAGATGACCCCAAACAACAGCAGCTGCTTTTCATACTCTTCCTGGGTTTGTATCTAATCACAGGACTGGGGAACCTGTTCATCATCCTGGCCATATCCACTGACACCCGACTCCACACACCCATGTACTTCTTCCTTGCCAACCTGGCCTTCGTGGACATTTGCTTCACTACCACCACCATCCCCAAGATGCTGGTCAATCATGTCACAGGACACAAAAGGATCACTTATGCTGGCTGCCTGACCCAGATGTTCTTCTTCATCTGGTTCCTCTGTATTGACAGTTTCTTACTGTCGGCCATGGCCTATGACCGCTATGCAGCCATCTGCCACCCTCTGCACTATACCACATCTGTGACACCAGGGCTGTGTAGCCTCCTGGTGGCAGCATCTTGGATTGCAGCCTTGGGGAATTCCTTGACCCACACGCTCTCACTGACCCGTCTCTCATTCTGCAACCACACCCAGATCCCTCATTTCTTCTGTGACCTCAGCCCCATGTTGAAGCTGGCCTGCTCTGACACTTTTCTCAATTATGCAATGGTAAACACTGTGGGCACACTGCCTCTGTTTTTTCCCTTTGTGGGAATCCTGGTCTCCTACATGTGCATTTTTGCTGCTGTGATGAGGATCCCATCCACAAAAGGCAAGCAGAAAGCTTTCTCTACCTGTGGCTCTCATCTCTCTGTGGTGTCCCTGTTCTATGGGACACTTATCAGTGTGTATTTCAACCCCACTTCCTCCCACACAGCCCAGAAGGACACAGCAGCTGCAGTGATGTACACTGTGGTCACTCCCATGCTGAACCCCTTCATCTATAGCATTCGTAACAATGACATGAAGGGTGCCTTGGGGGCCCTCTTTAGCAGGAAGTCATTTTCCTCTCGGTGACCACCGCATTGAGACATCCATTCTGCCCTGAATTTCCTGCCACAGTCTAATCTTAGATATTTTCTTACCATGTTTGCTTTATAAGTTTATTATTTCTTTCTTCCAATTGCTGGTAATTGAACAAATGCCACATTTTAAGCACTCTGTTAAGGGGTGATAGTCTGGCAGAAAACAGAAGGCATCCTTGACTAGTGTCATTTACATTGCAGTTTGAGGAATACATAGACATTAAAAGAGTCCTGGAAACCAGAGGTGAGATTCAAGTCATTCTTTGGGTTAATATTTATGTGTAAGCAGCTATAGCATACAGACTTAAAATTCAAAGGCTCAAGAGGAATAAGGTTTTGTGGAGCATACTTTTTTCTTTAGCAATATAGTACATTCAAAGCCACCAGGCATCTGTTCTCACTACTATTTCCTTCTATTGCTAGGAATCACATTCAAAGTTGTTTTTCTAGCAAGTTCTTGTGTCTGTTTAATTTTCAATGTTTGCTCCTTAAATCCCCACATCTTTCTCACTCTCAGTTAATGACCATATGAAACAATAGCCTCAGGTAAGAAGAACCCTATTTTAGTACAGGAAACTATTGACTGTCCCAATTTCTGGTTCTGAAAAACATTCAGTTGTTGTCTAAGATTGTCTCTCTCTAGTAGTTTCTATCTATAAGCAGCAATGAGCTGCCAACTCATGATGATGTTTTAACGATTTCTAATGACTTCTAAAAACACAGACTCAGTAGAGATACAACCACATCTCAACTTATCACAGGTAATATTACCAAGTCTACCCTCTGGTATCACAAGGACCATCAACTACTTAACCAGTCTGCAGTATTTATGTCTATATCAGCTGGCCACATAGCTAACTAATTTCTCATTTTTATGATGACAACATTCAATTTCTGATATAGGTATCTATATTAGTTAAGATGTAACTTATCTTTTTTTATTTATTTACTTTTAGTATCATACAACTTCAGTCATCTTTGTATGTTTGTTGTTCCCTTGGGTATGCCTTTCCTCTGATGCCCGCTTCCACTCTGGTCACTCCATCTCTTCTTGTCACTCTTCTCTGGTCTATGTTTAGCACTTTAGTCTCTGTTTCTCTTTCTGGAGCAATGTCCTTCTCCTGGGTGAGGACCTGTGTTCCTGGGGCATGGTAAACCATGATGTTGAGATTTCCAGTCTTAACTTGCATTGGGCAACCAGTCTGGGATATTTGGAGTCCATCAGTCCATCATTAGTAATGGTTTACTAAGGAATCTGTTATAAAATACAACAAACTTAGTGGTTTATGCAATTGAAATTTACTGTCTCACATTACTGAAGACCAGAAGGTCAAAAGCAATGCATTTGGCAGTATGATTTTTTCTAAGCTTTGAGGGGAAAAAATCTGTTCCATGCACTGTCCATGTCTGGTGGTTTATTGGCCATCTTTGGAATTCCTCAATCCATAGACAATGCTTCATCTTTACATGACATCCATCCCTGTGTGCTTACCTATTTCGTGAATGTTTTCTTGTATAAGCACAGTAGCTATATTGAATTGGGGCTGACTTTAATCTAGGATTACGTCATCTTTATTTTCTTTTCTTTATTTTGTTCTTTAGATCACAACCCCTGTAAGTGTTTTTTAGGGATACCTCCCCCTTACTCCTCCCTCTGGTGCCCTTCTATTCTCTCAAACCCCATTCTTTGTTGTTTACTAGTTGTGCTAAGTCCATTAGTCTCTTTCCTCTGGCAGTGTCCTTTCACTGGGTGAGGGACTGTGTTGTTTGAACAAGGCAAGCCTTGCTGGTAGGTTTTCAGTCTTATGCTTGCATTGGGCGGCCAGTCTGTATTCATTTGTGATCTGTCCATGTTTTCTTGCTGCAGTTCATCTTCTCCAATCCCATCTCCATTGCTTTGCTGCTTTACCTTATGGCTCTGGTCTTAGATTTAGGGGGTCTCATGCCGAGGCAGTGTTGGTCAAGAAGTTTCTCCGTGAAAACAGGCATCTGTGAATGGCCTTTGAAGATCATCTCCTCTGCCTCAGTTTGCAGTTTTGATGTGGGGCCGATTACCCCATCTTTGGTCTTCCTTACCTCTCCCGTAGTGTGAGGAGGGTGTGTTGCTCTCCTTGAAGGCATCTCCAAAAGGAGGTCCCAGGTCTTCTCGGCCTGGTGAGCGCATAAGTGCACATGGTGACATCGTGTCTCTACAGTTGTTTCTCTTGTCTCGCATGCACTGGTTCTCTCTGTTGTCCATTTGCTGTGTCCAGCTCAGGCTTGTGGGCTGGATTTTTGCATGGTCCCTCACCCGTTCAATGTTGGGGTTTCTGTTGTGCATGTTCTTGATCCTCTGAAGCTTAGCTGGAGTGAGAGCGAAATGGAAGGGATGCCCCTCCTCTTGCCTGCCAGTACCTCCCTGTGCAGGGGCGGGCCCAGATGGCTGAGTCTTCGCCCTCCCATGCTCCCCTTGGCTTAGGAGCAGAGGGCAACATGGCTCTGCCGATCCGAGCTGCAGATGGCTACCCTGTGCAGCAGCCACCCGCTGATGGGTGGGGGCACAATAACCCCCATCCATTCCCCCTCTGAGGCTGACCCGGGAACCTTTGTTTTGCTCCCCTCTGGCAAGGGAGCCCCGACAGCCAGGGACCCGGACGTGCAGGCAGCCCTCAGGTCCTCATCTTTATTATATTTGTAACAGTTCTATTTCCAAATTAGGGCACTGAAATGTGGGGGTTAAGACTTTGACACATGAATTTTGGAAGAAAAAAATTCAAAAATAAATTTGTTGTTAAAGAAAAAAGACTGAAGTATGACTCACACAATGTAATTTATTCTCCCCCTGCTCTATATTATTCTCTCTCTGTGTGTCTGTTTCTGTCTCTCTGTCTCACTCTCTCTGTCTCCCTAGAACTCTTTTGAGTTCTAACTCATAACTGCCAACAGATATTGCCTATTCATAGATTTTGGCTTTTTGGCCTTCAGTAATGTGAGAAAGTAAATTTCAATTGCATCACCCACCAAGTTTGTTGTATTTTATTACAGAAGCCCTAGAAAACTATGACTATAGTTTCTATATTAGTTAAGTTGTTCTTCTTAACTAATAGAGAAATCTGTACCAGAAACGAATGCTGTCATCAAAAAAATGAGGAATTAGTTATATTAGATAAGTGGCCTGCTGATATAGACATAAATATTGCTTCTTTACATCATTCAGAGACCAGACTCTCAATGTCTTGTGTTTTAGTCATTTCCAAGGACATCCTATTTGTGCATAGTGTACAATTCTTGAAATTCTGCTTGGTAGTAATTTGTTGTGCAATTTTTACATGTAGGTTCATATCCTACCTAAGTATGAAGTCATATCTTTCTTTGTTTAATGTCCTTTTCTGTTTTTGGTATCACAGAATTGTTGGTCTCATAAAATGTGTTTTTCCTTCCTTTCCATTTCAATTTTTCAGAAGAATGTCTTTAAAGTGGAATACATTTTTCAGCTCTCTAGGGGGAGACTTCTTTGTTCATTTTCACCCTTGTCTCTGGTTTTGCCATCTGTGATCATTTTCCTAGTAAACTTATCCTTATCCTTATCACTTCTGAAGAGAATGTGGAAGGGGTCTCTTTTTGTATATTCTTCAACCATCATGTCTAGATTCCTCTGTCAAATAAGGAGGTGGTATTGAGAGACCTGAGCAAATCATTTAGTCTTTTAAGCTTTATTTTCTCATGTGAAATATAAAGTTAACAGCAGCAGATGGTGAGTGGAGTCAACATGCTGGTGGCCTGGAGCCCAGTAGACCCTTCCAGAAATCCCACCTCAACCAAAAGCTGATGCTGATGGCAGTCTGGACTTTAGAACAATGTAAGATCTGGAGGGTCAATTTACCCCAACCAAGATTCACAAAGCTACCCGGAGCTGCTGACACTGGACAAGAGAGACCCGGGTGCTTCTCTGAAGGCAGTGCCCTGCTTGTTGGGATTGAGGTGCTGGATCAGGGCAAGGTGACACTGATTTACATCATGGCCTGAAGATCGGGACTTCCTGGAGAGTGCCTGCAAACTCAGGTCTTCAAACTAGGCTAGACCAAGTTCACCTAGCCGAGTGCAAAGGCGCCACATCCAGGGTCACATGCAGGTGGTAAACAGCATGCTCTTTGTCTCCACCTGGACTCCTGAAAACACAGGGGCTTCTCCCTTGGCTCTCCTATTGTGGGTGGTAGCTGGGATACCAGATGGACCTGTGTGTGAGGAATACATGTCTTCTCCCTTCTTAAGCCAGTTGAGTGTCTAGTTCTGCAGTCAGATATTGAAACACATCAATGCTTAAAGCAATAATATTTAAAACTAAGTGTATAGCACCTAGAACATAGGGATGATGAATAAATAAAATGAGGTAATGTGCATACTTGCCTGGCAACACTGTTTTAGATTACAGAAGGATACATATATTTTACTTATATGAGTATCTTGAGAAAACACAACTTGCCTGTACTAGGATAAAGTCAAAGAAGTTACTTCAGTTTTTAAGGTAACATATTCCCACTAAATTTGTCATTAAATACTATAGATTGAACAGTTTAGCCAACATGCATTTACTTCTCGCAGTTTTTCACATTGTACTCATGTTTTATTGAGGTAATGTTGGCTTACAATATTTTATCTGATATAGGGATACAAGTTCATACCTCTTCAGGTATATGTTGCCCACACCACACCCACCATTGAGGAATCCATAATCCTCCACCACAGCTGTGAAGCCATAAACTCAACCAGCACACCTGATGTCCAGAAGGGCCCTTTTTCTGTTTTGCAAGCAGCTGTGTTCTTCCTGGGTCCCCACATGACAAGAACAGTAAGTTTTCGTATGCCTCATGTTTCTGAAGTATCAGTGTCATTCAGAAAACAAATCACTTTCTAAAGACTCCATCTCTGAAGGCCATCACAATGAGGATTAGTGTTCATCAGATGAATTTTGGGGTGACTCACATATCCCATCAGTAACACCAACTGTACTTCAGGCAAACAGAGACCAAATGGGAACCAGTATGTCTGCCCTTGGGAGACTATCAGGTGACCAACAGTCTCACCAGAATGGAATCTAAAAACACGCAGTGCCAGAAGCTAAGACATTAGCCATCCCAGCCTCTTTCTCTGAAGGAGAAGACAAACTGCTCTCTCTCCTGCACTTCTCTGTGAAAAAGCCTCACCACAGTGACTCAGTCTCAAAAGCAGGGAGAATACAATAATAGTTTGATTTCAATCTACACAAACCCCTGCTTGTGTAGCGCCTGTCCCTTTCTTTAGTTGCTCCTAGCTCTGTGCAGATTCAGTCATAACATTGGCATTTCCACCATCCCTGCTCTCCCTGACACCTCACTCCTCCTCTGCCTCAGCATCCTCCTCAGTTTTTTTTCTTTTCTATGAATGACACTTCTTTCCTCAGGTGTTGGACCAAAGCAAGGAGACTGCAGCTTAGGCTTCCCTTCAGGGGGTGACTCCAGTGAAGCCCTTTAGGGTGGAGGAAGCCGCCATCCCGCCAGGCTGGGGAGCACGGTGTCCACTATCTGGAAAACGCAAAAGGCTTCCACTTGGGTTCCTTTGGGCCCTGCGTCAGGTGCAGTTCCTTCTTAGCTGTATAAGAGGCTGTTTAGAGGCTGGGGGAGAAGGAGTTGGAGGAGCACCCCTCTATGTGGAACTCAGGTAATTGAAGGCAGAGGTCTACTTCTGAAGTCAGGAAGATCTGATGCCCTCTTGAACTCTGTGTTCTTCCCCACTAGAGGGAACAAGAAGCCTGCTGTTTTCTAAAAATGTAATCAACTGCCCAATGGCCTGGTGGGTTGGGAATCTCCTCAGATTCACATGCCGGTGCTTCCTCCTGTGCCACTATCTTGCAGATCCTTACCAGTTTATTTCCTCTGGCTATTTATAGTTCATAAGTTGGTGGTCTTATCAAGTAAATGTCTCCACTTTCTGATTTGTTTCAAGATAAAAGAAAATATGGTATATATACTCAAAATAAAACTAAAGATTTTGTTTTGTATATTGCTTCATGTAGGCTGGCCATTTTTGCAACGTTAAGTCCCCCAGACCATGAATCTGAGACACCTTTCCATTTCTTTGTCTTACAGTCTCCCTCTTTCCATTTCTTCTTTAGTTCTCCTGTCTTGCCAGCTCTTCCTCTCAGCAGTGTATTCTATAAATCCACCTTTCCTGTTCTCCATGCTATCTCTGGTGAATTATTTCATCCAGCACCTCTAGTCAACACTCCAGTTTGCTACAGTGATGCAACATATTCTCTTTTTTTATTATGCAAGTATATTCCCTGCATTTATTTTATTTTATATTATTTTTTAAAAATTATTTATATATAAATTTCACATCTTTGTGATCTCTGGGGTTCACCGAAGCAGGAGAGTGTGGCTGCAGGAAGTTCATCCCAGAGGGGAGAGGCAGCCAGATTCTGTGGCGGGGGGGGGGGAGGCTCACTCAGGTGAGCTGTCCCGCCAGCAAAGAGACTACTTCTGGTTGTCACAGTAATGTACCTGGGAGTTAGAGAAACTGCAATTTGCATCTGAACAGGCCGGGGCCCTTCAGCCTCAGGGTGGACCCAGGAGTCGGTACTGGGTAAGCCAATCCTGAAAGATTCCAACTTTCACCCCATGCCCAAAAGTGCCTGCGCCACATAGCATCACCCGCGCAAACTAAGGAAACAAAAACACTCACTAACCAAGAGCTTGAACTAACCCCAACTAAAAAGAGTGTTAGGCCAAGCCTAGTTGCCTGGAGACACCAAGAACTGCTTAAGGTTCATCAAGCTGAAAAAAAAAGGGGGGGAGACAATAAAGAAGACAGACACTAGAATAGAAACCATACCTAGTCACACATTCACTCCATGAAAGGGAACTAGCCTCCCACAAAAAGCAACGGAACAAGAATACAAATAATCAAGTAAGCCCTAGGAAAAAGGATTCAGCCCCAAAGGATACACAATCTGTAGAAACCAACATGGATGACATGGAAGAAATACTTCACATGTCAGACAAAGAATTCAGAATCAACGTGATAAAAGCACTCAAAGAGGCCAAAGAAGAGGGGAAAAGAAGGGAAAGCAAGAGGGTAGAAGCTCTCAACGAACTAAAAGAAGTAGTAGAAAAATATAAAAAAGAATGTAGCAAAATGAACAATATCATTGAAATACAGAAAAACGAAATTGAAACCCTAAATAAGAAGCTGCAGGAGATGCAATGCATAAGAGGAGAAATAGAAGAGTTCAAAAATGCAGGGAAAATCCAGGAATGCAGATTAGAAGAAATAGAAGAAAGAATCAGCACACTAGAGTACACAGAAGTAGAGAGAATGAAGAAAGAGAAAGAGAGAGAAAAAAGAGTAAGAAAACAGAAGAAAAAAATCAGAGATCTGTCAGATACTCTAAAGAAAACAAATATAAGAGCAATAGGAATCCCAGAAGGAGAAGAGAAAGACATAGGATCTGAAAGGCTTTTCAATGAAATAATGGAGGAAAATTTCCCAAATTTGAAGAAAGAAATGAAAATAGATATACAGGAAGCAAAAAGGACACCAAACTACTTTAATGAAAGAACAAACACAGCAAGACACATCATAGAAAAACTTTCAAGAGCCAAAGATAAAGAAAAAATTATGAGAATAACAAGAGAGAAGAACAGATAACCTACAAAGGAAAACCAATCAGACTGACTTCAGATTTCTCAGAAGAGATAATCAAAGCAAGGAGAGAATGGGACCACATCATCAAAACACTCCAAGACAAAAAATGCCAACCAAGAATAATCTACCCAGCAAAGTTGTCCTTCCTTTTTGAAGGAAAAATTAGGACCTTCTCAGACAAACAAAGCCTTCAGAAATTTGCTACCACTAAACCCCCTCTCCAAGAACTCCTCCAAGAAGCCCTAAGATCAAAACCTGTAGAAGACTAAAAGAATGAAAAATAGGGGGAAAAAAAGAACAAACTGAAACAGAACCGCCAATGACCACCAGAAACCCAATGTTAGACCCTCAAACATCAATAATTACCCTAAATATCAACGGGCTACACTCAGCAATTAAAAGACATAGAGTGGCAAACTGGATTAAAAGACAGAACCCAACATTTTGTTGCCTCCAAGAAACACATTTGATCCCAAAAGAAAAGCATAGATTGAAGGTGAAAGGATGAATCTCTATGGACCCTGGCTATTCAGCCTAACCCTAGATTGGACTGAGTTGCTAAAGGGGGAGGGGAAGGAGCTGCACCTGGCGTAACCGCGCCGCCGACCCCAAAGTCCTGAGAGTGGACTGAGACTCTCTCGGGGACAAGAGTCACCTGCAAAGGGGACTCCGACCCACCTGAGAGGAGCAGCTAGCACACCAGCACCTGGGGGAGGAGACCACGCGAGACAGGTAGGCTCCCTACCTGCAACAGCCCGTGGCGTCTCCCGGTCGTCAGGCCCCAAAGCCCAAAAGCACCTGCGCCACAACGCGGCACCGGCACAAACTCAGACACAAGGACATTCACTACAAAAAGCACATAAGCAGCGGTAAATATGACTATATAGGCTTCAACATGCCTACTACTAGAGCGGTAGTCACCCAATACATAGAGCAGATCCGAAAGGAAAACACAGGAAAAAGGAAGAACACAAACACTCAAGCAAGCCCTAAGGAAAAATAACTCACCACCTAAGGATAAACAATTTGAAAAAACCAACATGGAAGACATCGAAGAAATGCTCCTTATGCCAGACAAAGAATTCAGAATCAATGTGATAAAAGCACTCAAAGAGGCCAAGGAAGAGAGGGAACAAAGGGAAAGCAAAAGAAGAGAAGCTCTCAATGAATTAAGAGAAGTAGTAGAAAAATATAAAAAAGAATGCAGCAAAATGAACAATATCATCAACGAACAGAAAAACGAAATTGAAACCCTAAATAAGAAACTGCAGGAGATGCAAGGCATAAGAGGAACAACAGAAGAACTCAAAAATGCAGGGAAGAGTCA
>PVHY01015147.1:0-36672 GCA_004024945.1 Uropsilus gracilis
ATGAAGGGAGGGAGGGAGGGAGGGAGGAGCCAGACACTTAGTCTCTTTGAGAGTGTGTTGATGTGTTGGAAGTGACACCCTGCTTTAGGATGACAGGGGAGACTTCTCAGAGGCAGTCACATGCCAGCAGAGACCCAAGCAAAGAGAAAAGTCTATCTGATCCCCAGGGGCAGTGTGTCCTAGTTGAAGGTGCAGGGAACTCTGAAAGAAGGCTCAGGAGTATGGAATGAGGCTGTGTGGAGGGGCGAGGCGAGGTATCCAGGAAGGTGGATGGGGTGAAGTGGTGTAGACCTGCTGGTATCCACCTGGACCAGAGTAAGGACTCTGGATTTGTTAGGTCTGCTGGAAAGCCAGTGGAAAGGTTTTGTGCAGAGAAGAAAAATTTAGATTTAAATTTTTAAAAGCCCAGTTGGGCTGCTGCAGAAGACTGAATGTTGGGGGGACATGTAGAAGCTGGAGGGCAGTTATCCAGGTGAGAGAGATGATCAGATGGGACCTCAGTAAGAGAAATTATGAGAGTTGTCACTGGTAGAAAAATCTGGAAACTGAGCCTGAAAAGCTAGTATGTGGGAGCCTGGTGAGACTCTGGAGAATGTTATGAGGAGGTCAAGACACAGGGAAAGGAAGAGCCTGGTGAGGAGTGATGGCCCATGTATTAGATTCCCAGGAATATTGTAACAAGGCACCAAAAAACTGTGTGGGTCCACACAAGAGAAATATATTGATTCCTGGTTCAGGAGGCCAGAAGTGTGAAATCAGAATATCGGCAGGGCCACACTCCCTCTGAACTTGAAGGGGAGAAGCTCGTTTTGCTGCTTCTACTTGGCAATGGTTTATAGCTGCATCTCTCCAGTCTCTACCTGTCACCACAGATCTTCTTTCTGTGCTGAATGATACCAGTTGTGCTGCAGTAAGACCCACCCTAGTGACCTCCATCTTAAATCAGTTCCATCTACAAAGACCCAATATCCAGATAAGGGCACATTCCAAGCTATTGGGGGTTAGAATTATAACATATCTTTTAAGGGTACATTCCACTCAGAACATCCTTCAACAACCACAAAGAGGGAGAGAACAAAAAGAGCTCTAGTCATCATATATGTTTAGACTAGATCTAGACTAGCCTTAGATTAGGTCCTAGATGAGTCCTCTAGTCATCCATCATACACATCATCTATAGATGATGACTTGTAGGTATGCATATACACACCCTTACTCTCAGATGGCTCCTCAGCCTCCAGCCAGAATCTGTTCTTTCTTTTTATCCTAATCTAAAAGATTAGTTAGAAGGGGGAGCAGTGATGGCAGCCGAAGGGGGACTGGGAACCAGTGATGAGAAAACCAAAACCTGTACAGGGAAGGCAGCCAGCTTGGGCTTAGACTTGGAGGTACCCTGTGCAGGCAGAGTCTCGCACCACCTAGTTCTCTGAGCACCATTGTTGTTTGGTTTTGTTCCTAGGAGGATGCTAAAAAGAAAAAAAAGAATTCTGAGACCACAAAAAACTACCCCAGGTCCTGGCTGACCAAGGCCCTCTTCAAAACCTTCCACATGGTCTTGCTGAAGTCATTCATCCTGAAGCTTGTGTACGACATCTTGACGTTCCTGAACCCTCAGCTGCTGAAGTGAGTCCCAGGCCTCAGGCCTCAGGCCTCAGAGGGTTCTGTCAAGACCTCTCCTGCCACTCATCTCTGTGCCCATGTGTATACAGCAGGAGCTTAGTATTACATTTCTAATTTTTAAATGCTCATAAATTTCTTCTTCATTTTAACACTGTGTCCATGAAAAGCAAAAGGCAGTTCTCTAGATGTAAGATGACATGTCCGTTAGCTTTCTTTTTTGCATCCTTTGCCTCATAAGAGGCCAGATACTTATAGGGCTTCTTCCTTCCTCCATGTTTCTGCTGTGATCTGAGTAGCACCCAGGAACTGAGCAGCCCTTCCCAGTGGTTACCTGGTGTCTGCAGCCACATCCTTCACATCACAGTCTCCAGTGGGAGGTTCAGATTAATCACAAGTCTCACAGTCTGTGGGGATCTTGGGATGAATTATCCTCCCAGGGAAGTCTTTCTGACTAGATTGGACACATCACCTGGTCCCACTAAGCCTCTTTTACCAAGGGCTATGGGGAAACAGGGCCAAAACATTCTGAGGATGGCTTTGAAGAGCATCTCTTTCTTTATACTTCCTCATGGCTGTGTGTCGTCATCAATCCTTAACTCTTGCTGCCAATCTCCAAGCAAAAGTAGGAAAACAGGTGGAGCAACGGTGGAGCACAGGTCTTTGCAGCGCAGCATAGAGCAGTTCTGATCACTTCTGTCACCTAGAGAGTGACGGTTGGATGCTGGCTGGGCCTGAGGAAAGGGAGGCCATCACTCATCCGGTCTTGTTCTGGCAGATTGCTGATTTCCTTTGCCAATGACCAAGATGCATACCTGTGGACAGGGTATTTCTACGCAACTCTCTTCTTCGTGGTAGCACTCATCCAGTCACTCTGCCTCCAGTGTTACTTTCAAATGTGCTTCATGTTGGGTGCAAATGTGCGGACAACTGTCTTGGCTTCTGTGTACAAGAAGGTAAGAGAAATCACCAGAGATAATCTCCTTTAAATGTAAGCACTTGTCCACAATAGAAGAAAAGCTGATATAAATGATAATTGAATTCAACACTTGATTTTGACTAACCATGAAGCCTTCCTCAGAGCTTTCTTTGGAAATTAAAATAGGAAAAGTACAGACTTAGATACAGGCTTGTGTATGTGTGTGTGTGTGTGTGCATGTGCATGTCTGTGCACACACATGTGTAGATGGGGGCTGAGGATGCAATCCAGGGGAAAGCTGGCAAGTTGTCCTACTACCCAGGATCTTCCTTTCAGCCTTGAAGGTTTACACACTTGTCACTCCCTTCCAGTCTCTCGAGACAAGATAAGAATGGCCTGGGAAAGAATGTTAAGTCAGAAAGAAGAAGCCAGCAAAGGAAAGCCTCTCAAAACCACCAACATTTAAATCAAACACTAACTAAAACTGGACGCAAAAGACCTTGTGCATTCATCTCGTCACAATTTTCCCATAGCCTGGAATGTTCTGTGCGGTAGACCTCCATCTCCTAGTACCCACTTCAGCTTAGCAGCTTCTCTTCCTAGTCTTTCAAGGTTGACTCCTTTGCTCAGTGTGTAAATATATTCCCTGTCGTCACTGAGATCTACATTTGGAGCAGTTCTTCTAGTTCCTCAAGAGGAGTTTGCTCATCTTCCATCTGAGACCTTGTTTTATGGCTTCACTTAACTTCTGTTGCCCTTACATTCTAGATACCAAAGCAAAGTCTCATTCTGTCCCCTAAGAAATGAAAATGGACTCAATTATATCTCAATTTTTTAATACATTAGATAGGAGAAAAATGAAAATAAAGTGATACAAGCCTGAGGAGAACATTCACACATGTATGGGTTAGGACTTTTAATAGGGAAGAACATCACGTTATTGCCTTTTCTTTCTCTATTTCTCCCACCACTATTGAAAGCCAAAGTTCTAACTTCTCTATTACAGCTCGTGGTTTTCTCCCTTGCTTTCCTCTCTCAAATGCCAGCATGTCTTTATCTTCCTTGAATAAATGTTGACTCATCAGTGGCAGGTCGGTCACCCTTTAGATCAAAAGTCTAATCAGGTCCTTTGAACCCCTACGTATTCTCACACTGGAGTTTGTCTTCTCCCAAATTAATTTTTAAACCTCTATTACTTTTGGAGTTCACTGGGTTTCTGCTGGGTTGCAAGATATGAAGTCATTCACCACCTTGCTTAGTCATGTCTACCAACTTAGACTTTCACAATTGTGATGGTTCATTCACATTACTTTGACTCTAAATATATTCTGAGTTTTACAATCCTTACAATCCATAGTTTGTAGGTAGACTCTTTGCTGAGGCCTTCATTTAATTACTGTCACCTCTGAACAGGAACTTTAAAATGAGTGTTTTGGGCTCTATAGACAGTGTTTCATTTTTGAAATGTTATAAGACATTTTTTTCTTATGCATTATCTGGTACAGCCCTGTAAGTTGGTGTATTCTCCTTATTTTGTAGAGAAGTAAGACTTAAGTCACTTTAATACCTATAGTCACATAGCCAGACATGCCCCTGTAAAGGCTATTAGTGCGGAGTCAGTGACTCTTCTACATTGTTGAGATTTATTGAGAAAAACATAGTGATTACTTCGAAGGGTAACAAGATAGTACCGTTTTTTCACTTTTCTATACTAACGGGGAGGCAAGGATCCCTCTAGTGCTTTGATGGCCTAATATGTTAGGAAATTTCCCCCTTTTTGCTGTGCAACTGAGGATTCGTCTGTGTTTCTAAAAAGAACATATTAGCTCATTAAGATGACAGCAGAAAGAGGACAGAGTTGGGTGTCTTGGACCACTGTCTTTGTGAGAGTTAGAATAAGGCTGTCCTCCTCCTGAGGAGATGTAGCCCACTCCTGATGGTTGCTGGTGAGCATGGTACAGGCTTCCCCTTCCCAATCCCTCAGCTGAGTAGTTTTGTGCAAGGCATTGCTGTCAGTGACAGATCTGTGGGTATCAGTCTTCTGATCTCTAACATGAGAACTGAAGACCTACACTACAAGATTCAAGCATCTAAATACCAACTGCAAGCTCCCGATTATAAACACATCGTTTTACATGGTTCAGGTGCATGAACCCCCACAGCTTTCCTCTTCATTTTAAATGTCTGTCCTTGTTGGAAACCTCCACATTTACTGTCCCCATTCTCAGAGTTTGCCTGTAAACAACACTGCCACATTAAAGGTGTGCACGGTCAAGATCAACATATGCTTTCCCCCCTTTCTCCTTCCCTTCCTTCTTCATTGGTTTTCTACCTTGTGCCACTTGTTCAGGAGTGAAATGAACAGAGGTAGCCCATGTCCTCCAGTGTTTATTTTTTGTAGAGAATTAGAAAAACAGAACAGTTCAGCTATTGTGATGAGTGTGATGGCAGGCCCAGGAGGTTATAGGAACACACAGAATGGTTCTTGCCCAACTTGGAGTCAGAGGAGCCCTCTCAGAAAGAAGTTCTAGCTAAGTTGACGCTAATGCAGAAATAAGAATTTTCTGAGCAAAGAAGTGTATGTGTATGTGGCTGAGGAAGGTAGGAATCACAGCAGAGTGATCAGGAATAACAGGACACTGTAAGGTTTGGAGGCAAGAAGGCGCTCTTTCTTGGAAAATTTATGTCCATGTAGAATCCTTCCTTCTTTGTTCTCTTTTCTGAGTTCCCCCTTTTCCTGTCTCGTATTCTTTTACATGTCTGTGAATTCCAACCCCAATCTTTCTCTTTAGGCAATGACCCTATCCAACCAGGCCCGGAGGCAGTACACCGTTGGAGAAACAGTGAACCTGATGTCTGTGGATGCCCAGAAGCTCATGGATGCGTCCAGCTACCTCCACTTAATATGGTCAAATGTTCTGCAGATTGCCTTATCCATCTACTTCCTGTGGCTAGAGCTGGGACCCTCAGTGCTTGCAGGAGTTGGAATTATGGTGCTTCTCATCCCAGTTAATGGAGTAATTGTTGCCAAGAATAGAGCTATTCAGGTAAAGAAGGACTATCAACCTGGAGATGGATATACATAACCTTCTTCAAAGTCTAAACGTTTTTGCTTCCTCTACTCTACATCATGATGGAAGTTTGGGCAAGACAAAGTTGGTGGAAGACCAACTTCCAGATGAAATTCCAGATGCAATTGGCTTTCTCTCCCTTTTTCAGCTTCTGATCACTCTTGGGGTTTAAATACTCTGCCTTCATTCATGTGAGAGGGAAAAGTCTATTGGAGAAGAAGCTTGTAACTCTTGCACTCTGCTAGGCTGCTCTCAGAATAGTGATTTTTAACCTGTTTTCCCCATCATAACAACACAAAACAACCATGCAAAGCAGTCACATGTGTGACCCAAACTTTAAGCCTCAATTCTAGTAATCAGTCCTGATGCCACATGCAATCCTTGGCTCTGCTAGAGGTTGGGTGGGTGCAGTTGATGATGTATATGATTCATTCATTTTTCATCTTGTATTCTTTATCTATAAATAATTGTTCTTTTTTAATGTTTATTGCACATCCCACTTTTCTGCAAACATGACAGCAAATTAGCTAAGACTTTTCTGTTTTGGGACCTTACATCCTACCTGAGGAGGAGAGTCAGGACATAAACAAAAACCAAGAAAATGATCAAGTGGTGATAAGTTCTTGCAGAGAATTAGAAGGTGATGGGATAGTGAGTGCTTGGTGGTGCTTCTAGACTACGTGGTCAGCAGAAGCCTCTGTGAAGGCCTTATATTTGCACTGAGCTATGAGCAACTACAAGTCTGACCAAGACCTCAGAAAGGGTGAGGGAACAACCACCTGGGAAGAGGGCAGAGTCAGGCCAAGGCTGTCAGGGAAGAAAGAGATTTGGCTAGTCTAAGGGTTAGAAAGAGGTGGGAGGTGAGGAGGGGGGAGGTGTAGAGGAGGTGGAAGAGAACTGCCCCATTACTAGGTTCTTTAAGAGACAGCCACAGTGCCCCCAAGACCTAGCCCAGACCTGGGCCCTCTCACATGGAAGTATGTTTTGTTTTTGTTTTACTTTTTCCTGGCAGGTGAATAATATGAATAATAAAGACAAACGTTTAAAGATCATGAATGAAGTTCTCAGTGGAATCAAGGTGAGCAGCCCAGGGCAGGTGGGCTTCTGTGTGTAGACAGTGGCCATTGGGATCTTGGCCTGGCAAGCCCTGGGAGAGGCCATGGATTTCTGCTATGTCCCTGGCTCTCGATTATCTGGTATTATACAAGGAAGAGTGCTCTGATCATCTAGGTTACCCTAAAATAAAGTCTGCACTAAGTAGGCAGGATACATGCTCGCTTTTTTCGCTGTTTACCAGCTTTCATAAGAATGTATTTCATTCTCCAAAGGTGGCCAATAAGTTCTCTTAAAAATATGCATGTTGTGCCGGGCATGGTGGCTCGTGCCTGTAAACTTCAGTCTATGAAGTGGCTGGGGCTAGGGATCGTGGTTCAAGTCCCGCTCGGGACAACACAGCAAGACCTAGTCCCAAAAAATAGCTGGGCATGGTGGCACGCACCTGTAATCCCAGCGACCTGGGAAGCTGAGGCTGGGGATCGCTTGAGTCTGTGGTACCCCGGGCAACATGAGCCTGTGGTTCCATGGGCAAAAATAGCAAGACCTAGTCTCAAAAAAAAAAAAAAAAGCTTATTGTTTTGAATTCATGGGTTTTAGCATTTTTGTAAGCTTCTTGCAAATAAGACAGGTGCCCCCTCTAATTGCACACATGGAACTCTACTATGTCTCTTCTGCTAATGTGGCAAAACGAATAGATCTGGTTATGAGCTTCAGCTCAAAGGATTTGCTGGCCTGGTGACTTTAGGCAAGTTACTTAGCACCTTTTAGCCTTTTTTCTTTTTGGTAAAATGGAAATAATGATTTTTCTGAAGTAGGAAGCTGACTCTCCCTGGTTGGCCCAGAACTGTTTGGTTGGCCCAGAACTGTTTCAAACTTAAGTTTGAAAGCCCTGTGTCCTGGGCAACCCTCAAGTCCCTGGCAATTTGAGACCGTTGGTGACACTAAAGGTTGTTAAAAAGGTTAAGATCATGGCTACAAAGTGCTTCAAACATAGTAGGTGGCCACAGAATATATGCTGCTTTTCTGTCAACACATTTAGTCCTTGATTTCTAGTTCCCAAATTTGGGGGCTCATATCCCATTGGGTGGGAGAGATGCCACAGGGTAGCTGTGTGAGCTGTGCAACTTGTCTCTTCTCTCTCTTATCAGATCCTGAAATACTTTGCCTGGGAGCCTTCATTCAGAAACCAAGTCAATGACATTCGCAAGAAAGAGCTCAAGAACCTGCTGCGGTTCGGGCAGATGCAATCTGTGATGATGTTTCTCTTGTACTTAACTCCAGTCCTGGTGAGTAATGCCAGTCAGCTTCTTCTAGATGGGCTTCCCAGCACCTCTAAGCCTGCTACCTAAATTCTGGGAACTCTGCTACTCCCTGAGCTGCTCTCCCTACCTTGCACTCCCAAGTCTAGCATCGCCTCCATGTATGATCTGGTGACCTCACAGCCCAGAGCGAGTATTAAGCACAGTCAGCGTGAACATGGTATCCAGGAATCGTCCGAATAGGAAGCGTCTGTCTTTGGGGGGGAGGCAGGGTGGGTCTATTCTGGAGGGAACACAGATCAAGGAGCCAGAGCCACAAGCTCTGGCCCCCAGCAGTGCCATTAATTAGCCTTGTGACCTTGGACAAGATGTTTCCTTCAGTTTCTCATCTCTCAGTTGAGGGTGTTGAAATAGTCCCAAAGACTCCCTGAACTCCGATTGACTGTATTCTGAGACTGAGCAAACACTGTTTGAACTCTTCTAGGCTTAAAGTATCGTGGCCTTGTTTTCTCTAGGTGTCTGTGATCACATTCTCGGTTTACGTCCTGGTAGATAGCAACAACGTCTTGGATGCAGAGAAGGCCTTCACATCCATCACCCTCTTCAACATCCTGCGCTTCCCCCTGAGCATGCTCCCCATGGTCATCTCCTCACTGCTCCAGGTAGGACCCAACTCTCCCTGCCTACACTGAAGCTTTGGCCTCCAGGAGACTGGCCTATCCATGAACTCTCAGTTAGAGAGAGGTTGCTTGGTCTCCAGGGAACAGTGGCTTGATCTTATTGAAATCTCAAGTTCTCTGAACCCCAGTTGTTGGGTCCAGTAAGGACAATAACACGTCTCTCACCTGTCACAGGGAGGCAATGCTTTGGAGAGCCTTGGCTGAGATTAGGATAATTAACCCCTGTAACTGGAATGTTCTAAGCCCACATTCCCCTACATTTCCCCAGACCCTGGAGGATTCATATAGCAATAGAGAATATGGCACAAAGGTGGGGTGAGAGGGGAATGCTTGAAACCTTGTGATGGCAAAGTAGAATGCAATTTGGAAGCTCCAGGTTGTCAGAAAGTGAGTTTGGGCCAGACATGGTGGGGCATGTCTGTAAATGGCAGCCTAGGAAGCCGCGGCCAGGGCTGGGGATCGCGGTTTGAGTCCTACCGGGGGCACATAGTGAGACCTAGTCCCCAAAAAAAATAGCTGGGAGTGGTGGCACACACCTGTAATCCCAGCTATCTGAGAAGCTGAGGCTGGGGTTTGCTTGAGTCTGTGGCACCCTGCAGACATGAGCCTGCAGTTCCATGGGCAAAAATAATGAGACCTAGTCTCAAAAAAAAAAAAAAAAGCCTGATGCTTCCTCAGAGCCCAGGTGGTGGTGAGAAACCACGCTGAAACAGCCTTCCTGGAGGATGGGGAGGCAGATGAGAAACGGCCTTCTTAAAGCCCCAGGAAATCCTCCCAGGTCTCATGGTCCAGGAGGAACACAGGTGCCTACTGACACGTCCGCCACGTAGCTTGGCCTCTATGCAGGCGTGCTGGGCCCCGGGAGTTACGCATTAGGACATGGAATGGGTCACCAAGTTTGTGGACTCTGTTAAAGAAGAGCATGCTGGGATGCAACTGCCTGAACCAGAGAGAAGTGAGGGTTTTGCTTTAGAGGAAGAAAGGAGACAGCTTCTGAAACCAAGTCCAAAGGTTGGCGAGACACCAGCAGAGTTGCATTCCACCCCAACCGAGTTTTCTGAGTGGCTAACACAGAGCAGCTGGTTTCCCGCTGACCAGACTGGACTGGTGCCGAGGCCTAAGTGGGGCTCAGCCTGCGGTGAGGTTGGCACAGAACAGCTGTGGTGAATGGGAAATTATGAGCAAAAAGCCAGTTGGGTTGACAGTGGACATCCACATCAAAGGTTGATGACAAAGTCAAAACTCTCTTCTCGTTGATCTTATCACTGAGATGTTTACTTTGAGTGGTTTTGTGTCCTCTCTAGGCCAGTGTTTCCACGGAACGCTTGGAGAAGTACTTGGGAGGGGATGACTTGGA
The DNA here is from genome assembly GCA_004024945.1 of Uropsilus gracilis. Lineage (NCBI taxonomy): Eukaryota > Metazoa > Chordata > Mammalia > Eulipotyphla > Talpidae > Uropsilus > Uropsilus gracilis. Next base: position 9,960 of record PVHY01015147.1, read on the forward strand.
CACATCTGCCATTCGACATGACCCCCATTTTGGTAAATGAATTTGGAAGCTGCTCCCCAAAGTTACTGACAATGTTGCACTAAACCTTTGATGCCCGAGTGCTAGAAGACTGCTCGCCAGCCTGTGCTTGCATAATAAGCACACTGTTCTTATTTAAATTGTGTTTTCACTTAGAACAGATTGCTCAGGAGAGCTGGGTAGCTCTTCTGTGGAGTAGCAGGGAATCCTGTAACCTGCAAGGGTTCTAGATTATCAACAGGGTGATGGATGGGGCCAGGCATGTGGAATTGGGAAGGTTGGTTAGAGTGAAAAAACATGCAGATTCTGGAGGTTCAGAGTTTGGGGGCACCCACAGCCAGAGATGCTGTGGGTCTGCAATCCAGGGTAGAGGGTGGGTTTATATGTGGAGGTAGGATTTATACCAGGACACTAGGCAGTAGAGGGACTGGTTGTGTACCCAGAGACTGTTGGGCAGGAATCTAGCTGCCGGCAGGCTTGGGATTCCTGAGTCAAAGATGACTTCCCAGGCAGCCAACTTCTTCTGTCGCCCAAGAGTTTTCATCTCTCTCCAGTGAGCACAGGAACCAGCCCCTGATAGCAGTGGCATCAGAATCTGCTGGTGGATGCAGAGAGGGATGCATGAAAGGGACACTTAGGTTCTCAGGAAGGCCAGACAGATACCTGGGGACCTTCATCGGACTAACAACGAGGGCTTTTCCTTAACAGACAAAGCTGTGCAGTTTTCTGAGGCCTCATTTTCCTGGGACCTGGACTCAGAAGCCACAATTCGAGAGTGAGTTGCCTCCTTCCCATCCTCCTTAGATCCTCGTCAGTCTTGCTACTGGAAAGTACCTTGTGACAGATAACATGGGATCATGAGGTGTGTGGACAAGTTCAGTTAGTACAGTGAAATCCCCAGAGGGATAAGCTGCTGGCAGAGATCCTGAGCCTCTTTGCCCATAACCGCATCTGCCACTCACTTTCCTGCCATAGAATGATGTGCAGAGAACAGACAGAGAAGAGAGAAGCGAGGACAGGCCATGGATGGAAGTTGTGCAGGGTTGGCAGTAGCCTAGGTCCCCGGGTGTGGCAGAGGACACACACTAGCATCTAAACTCAATTGAAGTTCAGTTCAGGAAATGAACTTAAGGATTTAAGAACAGTAAGCAAGAATCTTGGATCTGGCTTCATTCTCCAGAACAGAAAGACCTACCTTTATTATAAGATTCAACTTCAAATCTGAAGCGATTGGCATAAATAGCCCAGTCTACATCCCACCCTATAGACTGCCAGCTCGGCCCTAAGCCAGTCCCTTCCTGCCACACCACTCTGTATCCTGTCTTCCAAAGTGCCCCTACCACAGCCAGATACTGCCAAGTCTTCAGGGACAGGGACAGGGAATCTGCTTCCAGCAAGTGCTCCTCAAATGGCTCATTCTCAGGGACTAGCCAAGTTTGGGAAACATGACTATAGTCCAACCCTATTAATTTAGACATGTGAGTCCAGAGGAAATACCCTTCCAGCCAGTATCACATGGGCAGTGACAAAGTAAAGACTTGAACTCAGGTTTCTGACTAGAATCTTGTTGAAGATTCTCTCTTGTTCAAGATACTCTTTAGGCTGACAGAATTTTTGAAAAATCATTAAATACGTACTTCGGAGTCTTGCCTTGCCTACCCAGGACAAATTTTCTAACCTTGAGTGAAAATATCCTGATGCCAGTTTTCCCATGAGAGTCTCAGAAATATCTTGATTTACTCTGAATGACCCCCTTCATATCCTTCAACTACACATCTCCCTTGCAGTGTGAACCTGGATGTTATGCCAGGCCAGTTGGTGGCTGTAATGGGCACCGTGGGCTCTGGGAAATCCTCCTTGATGTCAGCTCTTCTGGGAGAGATGGAAAATATTCATGGTCACATCACCATCAAGGTGAGTGGGAACGCCAAGGAGATGCCATCTGACATGCAGATGTGGGTCACTTAGTGCTACTCTTTCATTTGGGAGAAGGCACCGAGGACTAGACTGATGGCCACTGCTATGATGTTGGTATAGGTCAAGTCTTGGAGACACCTGGTAGACCTGAAAACTATAGTCTTTACCCTGCCAACAAACATACTCAGGTTATGGGGGTGGAATCTTTTCTTTTCTTTTTTTTTTTTTTGAGACTAGGTCTCACTACTTTTGCCCATGGAACTGCAGGCTCACATTGCCTGGAGCACCACAGACTCAAGCAATCCCCAGCCTCAGCTTCCCAGGTAGTTGGGATTACAGGTGCGCACCACCATGTCCAACTATTTTTTGGGACTAGGTCTCGCTGTGTTGCCCTGAGTGGGACTCGAACCACGATCCCTAGCCCCAGCCACTTCATAGGCTGAAGCTTACAGGTGTGAGCCACCGTGCCCAGCTGGGGATGGAATCTTAAGAATTTGAATTTTCAGTGAGATCCTCAGGTGATATCCTGATATGCAATATCCATAAGCATATTGACATTTGGAAACTCACATAGAGATGTCCTTCTATAGACAGTTCTAGTCTATCTGCTTCTGGAACTCTTGCATTCTATAAAATTACTCAAAAATAACAGGAGTTAAAGAAGGAGTTGGATCAGATCCTTAAAAATATACGATCTATAATTAGGGTAGCAACAGAAATAATAATAAAAACTAGCACAGTAAAATCTTTGTTGGCAATTAAAACTAGTGTCACACCTGGCCTGGGCCTCCCAACTTCCTTGAGAGCGGGTCTTTGAGGGCACTTACTGGCTATTTGAGGGCACAACAGAAATTCAATGTAGGATATAGGTAACATCATCAATTATAATTTTTTAAATATAGACAAGTGTTTTTTGTGGTATCCTCAGCACTCTCAGCTGCCCCTGGGAATAAAGGAAAATTATAGGTAGTTTGAATCACTTAACCAATCTCTAATGGCACCAAAAGAGGTGTGTCTATAGATGTTTAACTCTTTTCCTTAAGTATGTCATGTATTGCTAAAGCTTTCTTTTGATTGTTTAATTGCTCCTGATTGCTTTGCATTAACATGCTTGGAAGAATTTCAAGAACCAACAATTGTTACACATTCTACTGAGATCATACTCTGATTTCCCAATCACTAATTTGCATTTATAAATGCAATTTTTGCATCCATAAGCTAATTTGCATTAAAAGAACATACTGTATAGCAGAACTCTTTAAACTCTGTCTCCTCACCCCTTTTAGGAAGTTTTTTCCTTGCCTAGGCATATCTCAGTTCTTTCTTAAACACAGGCATGTGTAAAATCCCATTTTTTTTGGATGTGGACTGCTTTCTGCATCAGCCTGGCTCAAAATTCCAATCTCTTGGTTCCTGCTTCCCATCTGTCCTCTATGCCACCCCCAGACCTCCCCTGATCCCCACCTGTAGTCAGAGTAACCTTCCACTGATCCTATTAACTCCCTGGGGTTAAAACTCTGTTCTAGAAGCAGCTTGTAAGGATTCACCTTCAATTTTCAACATCATGACTAGAAAGTGATAGCCCCCTCCCCCCAAAAAAAAGTGGGAACAGGGGAGGGTCCTTTACACAGTGAGTGAAATATTAATATTTCTCCCTGGCTGAAGCCATAGACACACAGTTACAGAAATCAGAAGCTCAGTCAGTCTGACATACACCTCTTCAAATTTAAGTTCCATGTATTCCTCTTCTAAATTCTTCCTGCATCCCTGCCTTCAATCCTGCAATTCTGTTTTTTGTTTTTGTTTTTGTTTTTTTGAGACTAGGTCTCACTATTTTTGCCCGTGGAACTGCAGGCTCACGTTGCCTGGGGTACCACAGACTCAAGTAATCCCCAGCCTCAGCTTCCCAGGTAGCTGGGATTAAAGACGTGCACCACCACGCCCCACTATTTTTGGGGACTAGGTGTCGCTGTGTTGCCCCGAGCGAAACTTGAACTGTGATCCCTAGCCCCAGCCGCTTCATAGGCTGAAGCTTATAGACTTGAGCCACCATGCCCGGCTTCAATCCTGCAATTCTAGAGATACCACTGTCCTCTGCTCTGATCTCTCCCATCCAGGGTACAACAGCCTATGTCCCCCAGCAGTCCTGGATCCAGAATGGCACCATAAAAGACAACATCCTTTTTGGATCAGAGTTGGATGACAAAAGATACCAGAAAGTTCTGGAGGCCTGTGCACTCCTCCCAGACTTGGAAGTACTGCCTGGAGGAGACCTGGCTGAAATTGGAGAAAAGGTACTTGGACATCAAGGGACTGGGAGGGTGAGAAACAGTGAAGGAAAGAGTGCAGATGGTGAGGTGGTACCATCAGGGGTGAGAGATTTGGCCCGTTTCGGCAGTCGTGTTTGGAACAAACTGTAGAAAACATGAGTTTGCACAATTTTTTATTGTGCAAGATATTTAAAATTTTGTATCTGGAAACAAATATAAGAATTAGGTAATCTAAGGGAAAGATGATAAGGCTGGAACCTGCAAGTAAGTAACCCTTAGTACCTGAGGCTGAACTCACTGGTGGAGGGGCAGGGACGGACCCGGGCTCGGTGACCTGACTACTGTGTGATAGTGAGGGCAGAGCCTCATTCTAATGGTCTGATTTGACCATTTAGAAATTTAGTGGGAATTACTTTCTCAGTAAGTGCCTTTATTAAAAATAGATTTTTTTTTTTTTTTGAGACTAGATCTCGCTATTTTTGCCTGTGGAACCACAGGCTCACATTGCCCGGGGTACCACGAATTCAAGCAATCCCCAGCTTCAGCTTCCCATGTAGCTGGCTGGGATTACAGGCATGCGCCACCATGCACAGCTATTTTTTGGGACTAGGTCTTGCTATGTGCCCCCTGCCGGACTCAAATCTCAATCCCTGACCTTGGTTGTGGCTTCCTAGGCTGCCACCTACAAGCATGCGCCACCATGCCCAGCCTCTTAAAAATAGATTTTAACAGCTGTATTATATCTACTCTATGGCTACAACATGATTTGTTAAGAAATTCCTTACTGCTACATATTCATTCCTCAAAATGAATGTAGTAATCTTTGGAGGACAAGGGTCCTGAGATGTTAGAATATTAGTGGAAATACAGCTCTAGAATGATCTTGTTCATTAATTCAGCACACATTTATCAAGTAGCGATTGTGCTCCAGACACTATTTTAAGAGTTGGAGTTATAGTCACCAAAAAATGTAGAAGAAAAATATACTCTGTTTAGCTTTACCTTTTTTTTTTTTTTTTGAGACTAGGTCTCACTATTTTTGCCCGTGAAACCGCAGGCTCTCGTTGCCCGGGGTACCATGGACTCAAGCAATCCCCAGCCTCAGCTTCCCAGGTAGCTGGGATTACAGGCACACGCCACCACAACCAGATATTTTTTTGGAACTAGGTCTCACTACGGGCCCCAGGCGGGACTCGAACCGCGATCCCTAGCCCCAGCCAATTCATAGGCTGAAGCTTACAGGCACGAGTCACCGTGCCTGGCCAGCTTTACCTTTTGATGAAACAGACACGTTTAGTTTGGGGGCATAAAGTGATTTATTTGAATCACAAGAATCTGTACATGGGAACTAGTAAGTGCAAGCAGTAAAATACCTTATGAAGGCGAATCTCTTCACTACCACTCCTGAATAAACTCCGAGAAGGTGGGTCTGTGGAATAGTGTATAAAAGAAATTCTTTTCTTCTTCAGGGTATAAATCTCAGCGGGGGTCAGAAGCAGCGGATCAGCCTGGCCAGAGCTACGTATCAAAATTCAGACATCTATATCCTGGATGACCCCCTCTCAGCGGTGGATGCTCACGTGGGGAAACATATTTTTGATAAGGTCTTGGGTCCCAATGGCTTATTGAAAGGCAAGGTGAGAGTCATTTCAAATTATAAAGACCTGGGGGGAGGGGCACACGTCACCAAGCACAGCTGCTGTCCTGAGGTGGATTTCCTGTATTTATGTGCCACCTGGACTGCTGAGGAGATTCCATGTCTCTGACCTCCCAGAAGACACCACCACCCACCCCTGTAGTGCCCCACCCAATGACCCATGAAGGTCCCCATCTCAAGGTCTCAGGCTATGCTTCAGATGGATAATAGGAGCCTTGTTCTGTGACTCTCGCGTTGAGACTCTTAGGATGATTCATTGAGACCTGTGGTATAGTCAAACTCTATTTGGCTTTTATCTCTTGCTCCTGGTCCCTAGCTCCTAGCCCAGGCAATGTCTTTTGTTATCCCTACTGAGCCCCTATACCACACTGGATAGTCTACATAAGAGGACACAGTATCTGTGGCTGTGAGGTAGGGGGAGAGAGAGTGGACTCGGGCAGCCTCTTCAGAGTTTCCTCTCAATCCTGTGAGTCTCATCACTGACCCCTGTGAGTTCATCTCGGAGTGGAGTCCCTGTCTCAATAGCAATGTGGTCAATGACTAGATGAGAATACAAGGACTGCTGAGTCTCCTGCCCTGGGAAAGGCCCGAGTCAGAAACAAAGCTCCCCATTCCACAGCATCTCTCCTTGTGGACAGAAATTGGGAACTTCTTGTTAGTTCCATTAACTAGTTGGTTAGTGAGTGAGGTACTTCTTCAGTTAGTTTTAGAGGCAGCAATTACTGATAGACTCTGATGTCAAGTGACATTCCTAGGCCCAACTTTTGGCTACCCAGGAAACCGGAGATGTCAGGCAAACCTCTTCTGAATTTCAGGAAACTAGCTATAAGTATATCCACAATGACAGGAGTCAGGAGTCTCATCTTACACAGGAGGAGGTGCTGAGAAGGAAAGAGGATGTAAAAGATGTGAAGCGGTCAGGGTGACATTTTGAAGCAAAGCCCTGCAGTGATTTAAGGAATCTGTTTTTCCTTTTTTACAGTGAATAAGCCAAAGAAGATGGTAGACATAGGGTAATCAGTGCAACTTGCTGTTATTTTTGCAGACTCGACTCTTGGTTACAAATAGCATTCACTTCCTTCCCCAAATGGATGAGATCGTGCTTCTGGGGAATGGCACCATTTTGGAGAAAGGATCTTATAGAGCTTTACTGGCCAAGAAAGGACTGTTTGCTAAGACTCTGAAGACATTCATTAAACAGACGGGTCCTGAAGGAGAGGCCACAGGTGTGTAAGGAGAACTGGAGCAGGATAGGACTTGGGAATGGGAAGGGAACAGATGGAACTTTTAAACAGTTCCATATCCAGTCAGCTGGGTTTGGAAGTGAATTATCCAGAGACCCATCACCTGCACTTTCTGCATTCCGTGTCTCTGTAAAGAAATACAGACATAGAAACACATTGCCTGCATCAACCCAAGTCTCATCCTGCTGGTCTAGGCTCTGACATGCAGTTGAGGGGCCTCTTTACAGGGTATGACTGGAGAAACTAGGGGATCAGTCTTTATGGAGGAGACAGCAGAGGCACAAGGGGCCCGTCAGAGCTGCCTTCCAAGAGCCTTGAACAGCAATCGTGCTGTTGGGTATTTGTTTCAAGTAGCAGCCACCAGCAGGAGGCCAAGACTGCAAAAGCAAGGTCCAGAGAGCCAGGAACATTCTAGAAGTCAAGCAAATAAGGGGATAACTTCAGAGCTGCAGGTGGGGCATATAAATGTGGGAGAGGCACAATTCAATCCATAACATCTGTTTTCTGGCACTCCAAATTTTTGTCCTTCCCATGAGCAAAATATCCACCCTACCCCAGCCTCTTCCTATAAGCCTTGATCATTCTCTTATCTACCAAGTTCAAAATATCATCTAAATTCAAAGTCCCAAATTTTACCATCTAATTCCTCCAGAAGAAGTGGGTGAGACTTAGAGTCATAGGAAAAAGTTCCTTTTTAACCTGTGAACCTGTAACACCAGGCAGGTTATCTGGTTTTAAAATATATTAGTGAGGAGCCAGGTGCGGTGGTGTGTGCCTTTAACCCCAGCCTAGGACGGGAGGCTGAAACTAGGAATCGCTTGAGTCCATGGGTTTGAGACCTGCCTGGGGCAACACAGCAAGACTTAGTCTCAGAAAATAGCTGGGTATGGTGGCATGCGCCTGTAATTCCAGCTATCTGGGAGGTTGAGGTTGGGGATCGCTTGGGTCCAGGCAATGAGAGTTGTGGTTCTCCAGGCAACATAGCGAGACCTAGTCTCTAAATAAATGAATAAGTAAAATAAAATATACTAGTGAAACTCCCCTTTCCAGTAGGAAAAAAAAAATCAGAAGAAACCAGGCATCCTGGAGCCCAAGGAAGTCTCAAACTTAGACAAATTCCATTGGATTTTAGCATTTGAAATAATCCCTTTTGACTTTCTGGTCTGTCCTCCACACCCCAGCCCTGAGTGGTGGTCCCACCCTCTGTAATGAAACTGTCATCATGGTAATTTTCCCCTTTCCTTGAAGATGCTCATAGCTGGGTAGCTCCATGGACCCATTTTCTGCCTGTCAGATCCTAGAAGCCTGATGGTGTTCCCTCACTGTTACCTGGCTCTGGGGCCACCTGCCCAAGCTAACAGCATTTCTGCTAAACCAGCTGATTGTATTAAGTCACCTGCCTAATCACATCAGCAAATCTGCTCTTGAGACTTTCCAATGAATTTTTTCTTCTAGTGTCCTACTTCACAACTCTGGATTTTCTATTTTCTTCTTTTAAAGACTAATTTCTAGCTCTTGATTGATGTTGGCTGTTTACTGAGAACTCATTCACCCTCTCCCCTTTAGACCTTTAAGCCAGGATCTGACGAACTGCAAAAGCAAGGTCTGAGGCTGCAGGGGCATTGCAGACACCACTCCCATGATGGAGTAGCTGGAATATATTTCTACTGATTTAAAGTCTGTGTCTGAGCCAGGCACGGTGGTGCATGCCTTTAAGCGCAAGCCTATGGAGTGCACCTGGGACTGGGAATCGCTTGAGTCTGTGGATTCAAGACCTGCCTGGGCAACATAGTGAGAACTAGTCCCAAAAAATAGCTGGGTGTGGTGGTACGCACCTGTAATCCCAGCTACCTGAGAAGCTAAGGCTGGGGATTGCTTGAGTCTGTGGTACCCTGGGCAACATGAGTCTGCAATTCCATGGGCAAAAATAGCGAGACCTGTGGCCGGGCACGGTGGCTCGTGCCTGTAAGCTTCAGCCTATGAAGCGGCTGAGGCTAGGGATCGCGGTTCGAGTCCTGCCTGGGGCCAGTAGTGAGACCTAGTTTCAAAAAAATAGCTGGGCGTGGTGGTGCGCGCCTGTAATCCCAGCTACCTGGGAAGCTGAGGCTGGGGATTGCTTGCGTCGGTGGTACCCCGGGCAACAAGAGCCTGCGGTTCCACAGGCAAAAATAGCAAAGACCTAGTCTCAAAAAAAAAAAAAAAAAAAAATAGTGAGACCTAGTCTCAAAAAAAAAGTCTTTTTCTGGCAGGACTAATGTCTGTTTCCTCAAGTATAATTTCTGTTCAATATTTTCAGTTTCACTTTACACTCCTGTATGGGTGAACCCTGGTGATTACAAAGATGTGAATATATAAATTAATTATTTAATATAAAAAATAAAAATACACTCACCTGTATAGTCTATACTGTAATTTTGATTCTTCTGCTTGTCTGTTATAACCCTTAAAAGTTCTTTCCTGCTCCAAAGGAACTTAGATTTATCTGGTATTATTTTCTCTCTTTTTAAGATCATTTTGGTCATTTTCTCATTTGAGCAAATGATCTCTTGATCCTTTTCTCTACTTTCTCTTCCTTCTTTACTTTAGCACATCCCAGTGAGATGTGCAAATAAGTCGTATTTCTGTAGTAAAATATCCCAGCCTGTGTGTACCTCTGGGATGACTTGCTGAGCAGCAAAATCAGAAAAAGCTCACTCTCCTTGTTCATAGCTTGTTCACAGCTCTGTGCAGCTACTCTCTAACCTCCCATGTGTCTCCTAGTCAACGAGGACAGTGAAGAAGAAGACAGCTTGGGGTTGGTGCCCAGTGTGGAGGAAATCCCCGAGGATGCAGCCTCCTTGACTATGAAGAGAGAGAACAGCTTTCACCGATCACTTAGCCGCCGGTGGGTCAGCTATTCATCATGAGTCCCCATCACGCCCATATTTTCCCCAGCCCACTTGCTTTTTCTCTGGGGGATTTTCCTGGGGCTGAACACTATGAACTCTCAGGATTCTTCCTTTGTCTTCTTGCGTGGGGAGGCAGGTGGGAGCATGCCTTTTCTCTGGGGTTTTCAACTCTGACATGTTCTGAAGCAGTTAGAGTGCTTGTGATGTCTGCTGTGAGAAGACCCTCACGAAGCATCTGCATACTCAGGAGAGCTTCTCCCTCTTAACGTCTCAGTTCTAGGTCTAGTAACAGGCGCCCGAAGTCCCTAAGAGAATCTTTGAAGACTCGGAATGTGAATATCCCAAAGGAGAAAGAACTAGTTAAAGGACAAAAACTAATTGAGAAGGAATCCATGGAAACTGGAAAGGTGAACCTCATATAAAAAGTGTCTTTAGAGATGATAAAAGGCTTGGGAACTGAATGTAAAGTCTGCTGACTTGAATATAGAAGGGGGGTGTCTGATGTGCTTTGCCACTCTTCACATTCATCACTGCAATGTTAGAGGCTCTGGAGTGTATCAAATTGTATTTCTATGAAGAATGACATATTTCCTGTGTCTATCCTCATAGGAGTGTTTGATTTCATTCTGATGTCTGAGAAAACAACAAAATTGCCTTTGATAACACTCTGGGAGTCAGACAACACTAATGTATCAATCTCAGAGCCTTCCTTTAAATCAGTAAAACTTAAAACCCCCAGTTCCAAGCTTTTATCCTATCGCTTTTATAGTTTTTCTGTTTAATTCAGTCTAGAAGCTCATCAATAATCTGATGGTTATTTACCTGGCACTACATTTCAGCATTGATTGTAAACTTGACCCAGTGCAGAAATGATGATCACAGCTACCCAATTTTACTGCTCGTTGTAATTGGAATTCTAGGTGATTTCTCTAAAAACCATTAGTCTCTAACCGGGCACAGTGGCTCGTGCCTGTAAGCTTCAGTCTATGAAGCGGCAGGGGCTAGGGATTATGGTTTGAGTCCCACCTGGGGCCCATAGCAAGACCTAGTTCCAAAAAAATAGCTGGGCGTGGTGGCACGTGCCTGTAATCCCAGCTACCTGGAAAGCTGAAGCTGGGGATTGCTTGAGTCTGTGGTACCCTGGGCAGCGAGAACCTGCGGTTCCACGGGCAAAAATAGCAAAGACCTAGTCTCAAAAAAAAAAAAATAATAATAATTAACAAAAATAATAAAAGCCATTAGTCTCTACTAATATTGAGCTGGGGACTTTGCAGGTGAAGTTCTCTGTCTACCTGAAATATCTTCAAGCCGTTGGAAGATACTCGATATTCTTTATTATCTTTGCCTACATGCTCAATTCTGTGGCTTTTATTGGCTCCAACCTCTGGCTCAGTGCTTGGACTAGCGACTCAAAAATCTACAATGGCACCAACTACCCACCCTCGCAGAGGGACTTGAGACTCGGTGTCTATGGAGCTCTGGGAGTAGCACAAGGTACGTCCGACAACTCTGGCTGCCATTTCTTACAGGATCTGTCTGGACCATGTAGATGGCCTGCGGTTAGGGGGAAAGTGCCGTGTGTCCTTGGAAAAATCTTCAGGAATTGCTGTGCCTGGTGCTGACTAAACTGGTTCCATTTCTAGGTTTCTTTGTGCTCATGGCAAATCTCTGGAGTGCCTACGGTTCCAACCATGCATCGAACATCCTTCACAAGCAACTGTTGAACAATATCCTTCGAGCACCCATGAGCTTTTTTGACACAACACCCATAGGCCGGATTGTGAACAGGTTCGCCGGTGTAAGTAACTCGAGGACTCTAAGATGTTGTGTTCATATGTTGAGGAGCTTTCTGTTTCTGACAGGGGAAGAATTCCCAAGTCCCTCTAGGCAATACTGTATAGTGTTAGATCTTTTGTGTATTCAGCATGCAAGTGTTTTTTGAGTACCTTTTTGAGATCACAGGGATACCTGGGGATTTAGGGGTGACCAGCTCTGACCCCTTAGTAGCTTACCATGTAGTGAGGGAGATAGCTAAGGAAATAAAAAAGTATGGTAGGAATATGGCAAAACCAATAACTACCATGTGTAATAGTAATATTTTGGAAGTACAAGAAGGTGACTGAGTGAAGACTTTCTAGCTCAACCTGGGTGACTGAGCTAGAAAATGTCAGGTGGGACTTGATTTAAGTCATAGAAGTCGTCTGTGGAGATGGGGTGTGAGATAGTGGGTGGCAGTCGAAACAGGGTGAGGATTATCCTACAGAGGGAAAACATAAGCAAAAACACTATCACTGACTGTGACAATAAATAATATGGACAGTTGGATTGCTTGCTACTAGGTTTTTGTTTCCATTCCTGAAACTCCCATCTTTGCTACTCTAAGAGTAAGTAAATTAATAGGTAAATTAGGTCTGGGTTATCAAAGAAAGCTACCTATGATCTTAGTAAGGTTCTAGAACATTATCTCCCTCGGCTGGAGATCCTGGTACCCTAAGAATTTGTTCATCAGCATTTGTTGCGCGCCTTCCATGAATCAGGTTCTGTGTTAGGCATTGGGATCCCAATGTTAAGTGAGCATGATAGCTGTCTTCCATGCGCCAGACCTAACTCACTGACTATTCATGAACATAGGATGGAAATACCAGGCCGAGGCAGAGACCAGCAGTGCTGAATCAGTTATCATCAGCACAATCTTTGGTCGTCTGTATATAGAACAGAGAGAGTAATTTTTAAATGTAAGAGCACCTCTGCTTCCTTATTTGTTTGGTTGTGGACCAGACACAGACTCATAGTTCATAGGTTCTAGGAACACCAAGATTACTTCACTGATCACCTCCCTCTGGGACAGAAATGGTGGGTGTGATGTCAGTGGATATAACTTCGGTGGGCTCTGTGATCTTCACCAGAACCTTACAAAGTGCAATTTTGGATGGGGAGATATCTCAGAGAAATTTTGCAAAAATTTCATGCTCCTTTTTGATGTTTATATGTGTGTGTGCGTGCACACATATAATTAATCTGAAATGAAAAAGAGAACAGGGCACGGTGGTGGCTCGTGCCTGTAAGCTTCAGCCTATGAAGCGGCCGGAGCTAGGGATCGCGGTTCGAGTCCTGCCTGGGGCACGTAGTGAGACCTAGTTCCAAAAAGTAGCTGGTCGTGGTGGCGCGCGCCTGTAATCCCAGCTACCTGGGAAGCTGAGGCTGGGGATTGCTTGAGTCTGTGGACCCCGGGCAATGAGAACCTGTGGTTCCACAGGCAAAAATAGCGAGACCTAGTCTCAAAAAAAAAAGAAAAAGAAAAAGAGAACAAAAAGCTCTTGCTTTGAGTTACACAGGCAACAGTTATATTTTGCTGATTGCTTTTGCATAGAAAAGGAAACTATCATTAGCTATACAATGAGTGTAGTGAAGGAGATGAGTCAACCTTATGACATAGAATTTGACCTGGAGTCCTCTAGAACAGATGACTGAGCCCGTAAGAGGAGATGAAGAAGGGGGTAGAGGAAAGAAAGATGGAGAATCTGTGCCAGGTAAACATCAAAAGTAATCTGTATAGGACTGGTAGATGGTGAGGATTTCTTCCTTCTACAAGCCTATGAATTTGCTTCTGAATGACTTTGGGAAGGGCAGATTAGTCTCAGGAGTAACCCATGATTCAGAGTTCTCTTTGGATATGTTATCACCCAGCTTTGGACACTCCAATGATAATTTGGGGTCCCTTTATATTCATGAATCAATATAATCTAAGAAATATGGGGCTGGGCATGGTGGCACATGCCTGTAAGCAGCAACCTAGAAAGCCATGGCCGGGGCCAGGGATCACGATTCAAGTCCCGCTGGGGGCATGTAGCGAAACCTAGTTCCAAAAAAAATAGCTGGACATGGTGGCGCGCACCTGTAATCCCAGCTACCTGGGAAGCTGAGGCTGGGGATTGCTTGCGTATGTGGTACCCCAGGCAACGTGAACCTGCAGTTCCATAGGCAAAAATAGCGAGACATAGTCTCAAAAAACAAAAAAGAAGAAATATGGGCAAGGGCAACCCAAAATGTAAGCCAGGCTTCCTATATGTACTAAATCATCCAGCCAGCCAGCCAGCCTTTCATCCATTTGCTCATTTTTTCATTTATTCAACATGACATAAATGCAATAGACTAGCAGGATCTGTCTCTCACAGGTGGGTCTTTGATTAGAGCACAGGTCAGGCAGGAATCACATTTAATCTTTACCTCCATCTCCCCTCAAAGCTCTATGCTGGGCAAAGGAAACAACTCTCAGGTAGAAATTGACCAAAGCCTCCAAACAAATGTTTATTGAATGCTTGTTATGTGCCAAGCTCGCTTCTAGGTTCTCTGTGGAATTAGGACCTGTGTAAAGTTTAGATTAATTGAATTACCTTGGTTATGGAAGGATTTACCTTTAAGGCTTTGTTAGCTTACAATGGTTATGAATTGTATAATAAAGTTAACAAATGGGAATTTCACTAAGGAGAGTGAAAACATTTGCCAAAGCTATTGAAGACAAGGTGAAGGATGACTGCCATATCTGTTCAGAGGGCTTTAGAAAAATGAAGAAATTACAGTTTATTTGAGAGAGCAGAACAATAGATTGCCAGTTAGTGTGGTGAAGCAATTGAATGAAGGAGTCACTGGAACCCAGATTAGAGATTCTCTGCTGAAACTGGGGAATGTAAAATGTTCTAAGAGCTCTTTAGCACACCATCTCTCCAATTGTGTTTTCCCAGGATATCTCCACTGTGGACGACACTCTCCCTATGTCTTTGCGTAGCTGGATTCTGTGCTTCCTGGGGATAATCAGCACACTTGTCATGATCTGCTTGGCCGCTCCAGTCTTCATCGTCATCATCATTCCTCTTGGCATCATCTATGTGCTAATTCAGGTGCGGATGGAAATCATACTTTTCCTCTGTATATGAAATCCCACATTCCTTTCTGAGAAGATTTCTCCTTTGTTTATTATTGGTCCCACCTTCTTCTCCAGCATCTTAGCCCTTGAGTCATAGATGGCTATACAAGGAACAGAGGTTCATCTGAAGCTGAAGAGTCAGCATCCATGGTGTGTGGTTTACTGCAGATCTCAACTTTGCTGTCCCCTCCCCTAAAGCTTAAGTGGGACAGATTTAAGGATGAACCCAAGACTACTTTGAGCCAGCTCTGGGTGAAGTCTGGAAACTCTGCACAGGCTCCCTCTCGACCCTGACTCTCCTGACCTCACAATGCTGAGGTCTTGGATTGCTTTTAGTAGACTTGGCTGCAGTTGCTTCCTTTGTTGGCTTTGAAACAGCTTTAGGTATGCCTCCAGTAGGCGCTAGATCTCTTGTCACTTCAGGAAAGTTTTAGTTTCATTGTGGATGGTCTAGGCTAAATTTCAGTGTGTTCTTAGGCCGGGCACGGTGGCTCGTGCCTGTAAGCTTCAGCCTATGAAGCGGCCGGGGCTAGGGATCGCGGTTCGAGTGCCGCCTGGGGCCTGTAGCGAGACCTAGTTCCAAAAAAATAGCTGGGCGTGGTGGCACGCGCCTGTCATCCCAGCTACCTGGGAAGCTGAGGCTGGGGATTGCTTGAGTCTGTGGTACCCCGGGCAACGAGAGCCTGCAGTTCCATGGGCAAAAATAACAAGACCTAGTCTCAAAAAAAAAAAAATTTTCAGTGTGTTCTTGAGGGGACAGATAGCTGGAGAACCATGCCTCAGAAAATCTGGAATCAGTCAAGGAGATTCCATGCCCATTATAAAAGCTGACAAAAGAAGGGAAACTGTGGGGAGGACTCTCATCCCACCAGCTACCTTTGGCACAAACTGTCTACCTAGGGAAAACAATTCCAATGATCTTGCAGTTGAGGACAGCCGTACAGCCTGTGCAAGGACAACACCACCAGTGTCTGTACTGACTTGCTCAGGTATGCTCTCATTTCAGCAACAGCCTTTTTGACTGTTAATAATTAACCCACAAAAAAAGAAATAGGATGTCTCATTTTGAGGAGACTCTCAGGTGTATCATTCTGAGGAAACTTCCAGGTGTATTGTTTTGAATTCTTGCTTTCAAATGCCCAGCTCTTCCCTGGTTTCAAAAATCCTTGTGGAATCTCAGCCCCATTCGCCTGTTCACCCCGTCTCACCCTTTAGCCCTCATGCCTTGCACACTGTTACATCCAGGTCCAGCTCTTAGACCCTCAACACCCCACCCACCTTCCATACCAGTTTTGATCACTTACCTGACTATTCCAGTTTGTACCAAACCTCAGTGCACATTGGCCATTTCTTCTTGTATATCTCCATACCTAGAGTTCCAGCTATATTTACTACCTGTTCTTGGAGACCATTTTCTACCACAGCAAGAACTACCACTTGAGCAATCTATGCAGGATCTTAGAATGTGCAAGGGGCTGCCCAAACTCTTCATGTGGTTTGGAGATTCTGGCCTCTAAGGCTGTGGTAGTGCCCTTCCTATCATCGTCCTCTGTTTCCAACCAACCCAATCTTTGCACTGTCCTCTCCATCCGAACCGCTCCCGTTGTTCCTCCAGTGAGAGATGAGGCTAGAGGCTTCTCCTGTTCAGCCGGGAAGAAGGAGGTTCAGCATAGACAACACAATTATGAGGCTAACTGACCCTTTACTTCTGGATCCAGATGTTTTATGTGGCCACCTCCCGCCAGCTGAGACGTCTGGACTCTGTCACCAGGTCCCCTATCTACTCTCACTTCAGCGAAACTGTGTCAGGTTTGCCTGTTATACGCGCCTTTGAGCACCAGCAGCGATTTCTAAAGCACAATGAGGTGGGGATTGACAACAACCAGAAATGCGTCTTTTCCTGGATTGTCTCCAACAGGTGAGGCTGTCCCCGGGGATCTAGGCTCTGCATGCTTGACATTAGCTAGGAAAGGGCAGGTGTGCTGTGTAGTGACAGGAGAGTCTCTGGCCAATATGTCTGCCATGCAAGTAGAGAAAATGAAATCTGGATTTTGGAGGCAGACTGAGTTCTGTGCCTGCTCTGCCATTTACCAAACCAAAAGAATTGCCTTCTGCCTGGACAATCTCATTTTGTTTGTTTCTGCAGTGGTTAAAACACAATGTCTCCCACAGGCTTATGGCAGAATTCAAATGACCTCTGAGCCTTTTGTAACTTACATATTGTCAAGTACTGTGTGGCTAGGCATTCTCTGCTTCCTTGGAGTGGATGTGAGATTTTCCACTGACAGGACATCCTTTGCAGAATGATGAGAGAGGAGAGGTTGGGGGAAGGAGAGTTGGGGATTTTTAGATAAAATCAATTATGAAAGAAATCTTATATCCTGTGAGGTAAACCCCCCAAAAAGGGTGGGCATTGTTAGACTCTGCAAGAAATGATAATGTTCTCGAAGGGAGAAGGTCTTATTCAAGCAGTAGCATTCGCATTGACCTGAGGTGTTAAAGACAGACTAGTGATGCTCAGAATTATTTGAAACACGGAGCAATCAGGGATTTGATTGTTGAGGTGTTTTTATTTCTTAGATACATTTCAAGAAGGAAACAGCCATCTGAATCCATGTTGTAAAATATGTATGGTATTTATTTGTACACATGCTAGAATTTTTCTGTATGTTTTTTCAGGAAAATACATTTGTATAAATATGTCTATATGCCATTAATATTCATTTTTCTAGAAAAGCCCCATCTTCTCCAACTTCATCACCACTTTATAATCATGAGTCAGACAGGTGCATCCAACCTTGCCATGGTGCTTACTTTCTAGTTTTACAGATGGATTCTCTGAGACATTGTTTCCCCTGCCCATTCAAAAGAAATCACTTCAAGCATTTATTGAAGTGAAGAGTTCTGAACCATAAATGCCTTGGCTCAGCACCTCCTGGGGAAGAGTCCAGGCATTTTGGTACAATTTAGTATATTGTCTCACGTGATTCTTACCATTTGGCAAGTTTGGGAGATGTTGACCATACGGCTCTCTTAGCTTAGTAAATATTTCTAGTGTATTTAAAACACAGTTTTTATTTTCTAGAATGTAAAAACTTATGGAATAGTCAAGTCAAAAGACACTTAAAGCTGAGGCACTTCCTAAGAACATAGCCTCTGAGAATGTTCTTTGAACGCTGAGGTGGCTGGTTAAGAAAAGTAGATTACACTCTCTCTCTCTCCCTCTCTCTCTCTCTCTCATCTCTCTTGTCTCTTTCTCGTCTCTCTCTCTCCTTAAAGGTGGCTCGCAATTCGTCTGGAGTTTATTGGGAACCTGATTGTCTTCTTTTCATCCTTGATGATGGTCATTTATAAAGGATCCCTCAGTGGAGACATCGTGGGATTTGTTCTCTCCAATGCGCTCAATGTGAGTCTAAAGGTTGGGACTTTGGTTGAATTAAGGAACTTATTTTTAAATTGAGTCTAGAGTCTAAGATTGAACCCCTGTTTTTGATTGCTTTTTAAAATCCAAGGGATGAAGGGAGACTGAAGTTCAAACCCTGGTTCCATCTCTAACTAATTGTATAACCCATGGGCATTCTCCTTATCCTTCCTCAGTCTGTACCAGTGTCATCTGGAAAAATGAACATTAACTCTGTAGTCTTTGGGTGTTAAGGAAGCAATTTCAAATGCTTCAGTCTAAAGATTTCTTGCCTCTTTGCCTGTATTCTTGTCAAAAGAGAGAAAAAATTACTTTCTTTTCCATAATATGACAGTAACCAGAAAGACGTTTGAACAAATATCTCCTATGTTTGTTTTTCTTAAATCACAGAATAATTGGAGCTAGTTCCAATAAAAGTATTGGAACTGGCATGACTAGGGGATAGAAGTTAAACATTATTTCCTAACGCCTAAGAGAGTGACTAGCACTGCAGCAAATGTTCAATAAATGTTCATTTAATGAGTCGCTTGGCCATCTTTCGGAACTCATTTGTTGGTGTTTGCAGAGCTACCGGCAGGTTCTCTGTGGCGCTGTCTGCAGTCGGAGTTAATTAGGCCCTGGGAGATGGTCTCAGCAGGACACCCAAGGGCACTCTGTGTTTCCCAGAGTCGCTGGATTCCTTGTGCCACCGCCCCCAGCCCCGGCCCCCATTTACAGGTCTATTAACTTTGGGCAAACAGGGCAACGAGTGGGAGAACTGCTTCTTGAAGACAAAAACATTCAGATGCCAGCAGTGACATATGGTTTAACCTACAACAAGTGATTCCTCCCAGTCCCCACTCCTCCGTCCTCCCTCACTCTAACCACCACTTGCTCAACAAAAGCTTCTGTTCACTTGTTTCAGGCCTAGTCTTTGCCTGAAAGAAGTGTGCATCCGAGTCACACTAGATTCCCTGGACCGCACACTGGTCGAGTCATGATAGTCACTGACGGGTGGTTAGAAGTACCTCTTCAATAGTGTGAAGGACCAGAGTTTACCTTGATGGAGGACAAGGGTTCTTGGGAATGTCCCACCTTGAAGGGTGGCTTCTCAGTCAAGCAATGGGGGGGGAGGGTTTAAGCAGAGAGGAAGTTTTTTGTAAGACCTTTTCCTGGCCTGTGTCTTTTCCTATGCCTTTCCCATTTGTGGAATGCTGCCTTCAACCCCCTCCATGGGAACACCAGGCTTCCAGGCATGTTGCCCCACTCCACCAAGCAACTCTCCCTCTCCAACGTTAGCCCAATTCACTCTAAACTCATCCTGCCCTTTGTGTTTGGCACCACATCGTTGAGCACTTACCTGGTCTTATTTTTCCCCCAAGGAGATGAGGAGGGTCATGCACACTTCTCCTTGCTCCTCATTCAAGATGGCGCTGCCTATGAAGTGGGCACTGGGCTGGCTTGTGGTTTGGCTCATATAGCTGGTTTTGGAGCCTGAGATAATCTTTATTCTTCCGGTTTTTGCTGTAGATCACACAGACCCTGAACTGGCTGGTGAGAATGACGTCAGAAGTAGAGACCAACATTGTGGCTGTAGAGCGAATAACTGAATACATAAAGGTGGAAAACGAGGTGAGCAGGGCCTGGAGAGACTAGGAAACAGGCAGAGGAAAGGGGCAGCTTCCTGAGAATGTCTTCAGCTTGTTTAGAGACTTCATGCTGGTGCTAGATGTCTCCTGGAAGTCTCCCTTCCTCAAACTCAGAGGACCTAATTTCTTGACACTTAGAATAGCAAATGGGTAGGTGCAAATCAGGTGTGGTAACAGAATATCACTTGGTGGTTTCATTCTGGAGATCCATGGAGCAATAGTGATGGCTAGGGTTTCTCTCATTGAATAAGGGAGAAATCTTCTAGAAGTACCCGTGTCATTCAGTCTGTTCAATGTGGATGATCACAGGTGATTAGGACACTGCCACCTTCCTCCTGTTCTGTGACACGAGTCCTTAGGAACTGCCCAGTGACTTCAACTATGTAAACTTTTCTGTCTTCTTTGCAGGCACCCTGGGTCACTGAGAAGAGGCCCCCAAAAGGTTGGCCCACCAAAGGGGAGATCCAGTTTAACAACTACCAAGTGCGGTACCGGCCCGAGCTGGATCTAGTTCTGAGAGGGATCACTTGTGACATAAAGAGCACAGAGAAGGTAGGTGGAGCTGGAGAAAGTCCTGAATGTGACCAGAGGAGAGAAGGACAGAGGTGGAGAGCAGCTGGACTCTCGTCATTAGGACAGAGATTGTCCCCGCACTTCCTCAGCCTTGGAGATGTCGAGACCCAGTGTCACCACCAGGTGGCAAAAATATCAAGGGGTCAGAGCAGCTTATGGAGCAGCAGAGGATTTCTGCTCAGCCTTCTCCCACCTCCCTGCCAGCATTCTCTTCTCCTGTGGCTTCCCAGGGCTTGTTTCCCCCAAAAACCAAGCATGTGGAGAGGAAATCAGAAGGGAAGGCAGAGAGTGCTGATCTGGGAAAGGAACTTCCCCCCTTCTTTCTGTCCCTGTGGAAAGATCCTTCTGGTTTGTGAAGCCCTGCTGCCTCCTGTGGTGCTCCACTTGATCTTGTTCTCCGAGGCTTTGGGGTCTGATGCAGGACCCAAAACAGTCTAGACAAGGTCAGACTGTGGTTCTTAACTGATGGTAGGCCTGAACCTTCCTTTCATCTCCTTCCTAAACAAGGATTTTTTAAAAAATCCCATGCTTCCAAAAAAAAGTACAACAGTAGCTGCTAATGACCTTCCCAGCAGCCATTGCGGTTCTCAGCAAGAAGTAACCATTAAGAGGTGAGATTGCACACTTTCCCTGACCTCTGGCACTATACTCTGTCTTACCATCTTAGAAATGAAGTTGTTGATCTCCACGTGGGACTGTGAATGCCCCAGGCTGAATTTGCCACACAACCCCCCTACCCAGTAACAGCCCCCTCCACGGCCAGTACATCCCCCCGCCCCTCCCCTACTCCCCACAATTTACCTGCTGAACCAACCTGCCAAGGAATTATTTTACAGATAGGTGTGGTGGGCAGAACAGGAGCTGGGAAATCATCCCTGACAAACTGCCTCTTCAGAATCCTTGAGGCTGCAGGTGGCCAAATCACCATCGATGGGCTAGATATTGCTTCCATCGGGCTCCACGACCTCCGGGAGAAACTGACCATCATCCCCCAGGTGAGCTCTGGAGCTTGGCTCTCAGACACAGCGGGGTGGCTTGTCCTGCAGAAAACACATGCATTTTCTTCTTGATGGGTGTTCAATTAGCAGGGTCATCTCTGCTGCTGCCAGGACACCTGACCTAATGCTCTAAGACACACTGTGTCCAGAACTTACAAAATTAAGTTTGTCAGTGTTGGGTTCTATGCTTGTGTGACTGTAACCTCTAGCCTGTAGGTGGCAGCAACACGACAGAAGTCGAACACAGCAGATGATTATTTAGCACTTCTGTAGCCCATCACGGTCCTCAAGACCTTTGTAATCAGCATTAGCAGTTTTGTCACTGAAGCTTGAAGCCATTAAGCTTTATGCTCCCCATTTGCGATGGCTAAAAGATCGGGGAGGGAATTTGATGCAGGTTTCTGCCAGCAAGTGGAACACTTAGTGCATCAGCAAGAAAGGCTGCCCTTGGGCTTCCTCTCTGCACCCTACCAAACAGGCCAGCCCAGGCAGCTTTTGGACCCTCGTTAAGACCATTCTCTGCTCTCAGCAGCCCTGTCTCGGCAGGCGTGTTTTGTCTGATATTCATGTGCCCTCTTCGAGTCTCCTCAAAGCATAATAACTCTGGACCCCCTGCCAAGCTGCATCCGTCCCCCTCTGCACAAGTTTTCATCTGGGGGTGCAGAGGACCCCCAGGTGCTGTGGCAAATATGGAAACCCATAAACGAAAAGCAATAGAATAAAAAAAAAATGAGCCAAGGACTCCTCTTAGTCCTCTGTTTAGCTCCCCAGCTGGTGGCCGTTCAGTGAAACCCAGCCACAGCTTGACCTTTAGCCAGAGCCACACTGTCCATTCTCACCCCCTCCCGGTCACAAGGAACGGCCGGCTCCTCTCCAGCCAGCGACCTCCCAATGGCCTCCACCCAACGGCCTCCCCTGCCTTGCAGGACCCCATACTGTTCTCTGGAAGCCTGAGGATGAATCTAGACCCTTTCAACCACTACTCAGACGAGGAGATTTGGAAGGCCTTGGAGCTCTCTCACCTCAAATCCTTTGTGTCTGGTCTGAAGCTGGGCTTGTCTTATGAAGTGACGGAGGCTGGTGACAACCTT
Source organism: Uropsilus gracilis (assembly GCA_004024945.1). Taxonomy (NCBI): domain Eukaryota; kingdom Metazoa; phylum Chordata; class Mammalia; order Eulipotyphla; family Talpidae; genus Uropsilus; species Uropsilus gracilis. Next base: position 32,589 of record PVHY01015147.1, read on the forward strand.
AGGTAATGAAATGTCTCATCAGGCTCTTTCCCCACAGATCTCTCCTTTTGATGCTTGAGCTAGGTGGGTGCCAGAGAGTTTTCCCTCTCAAGGTCTAGTTCTTAGCGTGTTAGATGTTGTGAAGACGACATGACACGATAGATGCACATGTACCTGGCAACGCTTAGTCACCTTTGTTAGTGGATCTCCCTGCAAGAGGCCATGTGCAGCGGGGCTTGCAGACCCTGGCCCTGTGTGGGCTCTCAGCTTATCCCCAGGCTGGGGGGGGGGGCTCATTTACTTGTGGGAGTTATGGAGGACCCCATGGGTTGTACAGGCACCCCAAGTTGGAGCGCTGATCGAGGGTGGGGGCCGTGCACATGATGAAGTTCAGGCAGAGTCCCTGGATAGTCTCCACACATCTTAAAATTCACACAGACTCTCAGCTTCAGTTCTTACTTTTCTAAAACATGTCCACGAATGCGAACACATCACCCTTCTGGCTGGTGTCAGTTGCTAAGTTCATCACAGCCTCGGTCAATAAGCTGACCCGGCCTTTTCTCTGTGACACTCAGATTTTCCCTCCCCTTGCTGGAGCTCAGCCCTCAGCCATAGTCTGCTGCTCAAGGACAGTTCTTGGGTCCCCCTGCCTTCCAGGGAGGGTGCGGACCACTAGCAGTTGAAGCTCAGGAAAGAAGGGCGCGCTTAGCACCTACAGCTCCGGCTGCCCCGGGAGCCCGCCGTAAGCGCAGACCCTTGGCCCGTAGACCTGCTCCCAGAATCTGCATGCTAGCAAGTCACGGCGATTCTGTGCACCCGACAACACGAGGGCACAGTGTTGACTCCAAACCAGGCTGCGTGCTGGAGTTGCTCAGGAGCCTTCGAAGAGGCCCAGTGCCCGGTGCCGCCCAGAGCCACTTACCGGGCTGCGCTGACTGAACCCCCGGCCGACTGCGGCATGCGTCCCGCCAAGGCCCGCCAGCTGGTAGAGAAGGCCATTGTGTTGCTCTCCCTCAGCCGCAGGTCTAGGACTAGCAGGGCTCCCAGTGACCTTCAGGCCTATGAAAAGGACCGTTTATCAACCAATATCTATATTGAGCCCCTCCTGGAGCCAAGAGGGAAAGGGCGCAGAACCCTGAGTCTTGGCCACGCAGTGGAGAGACCCTGCAGGACCCTGGTCTGGCCGCGAGGTGGGCATTTCAGCGCCTTGACTTTAGACGGGTTTGCGGGCCTTGAAACCTGACTCTCTGCTGAGGGATCAGAGGCCGGAGACCAGTCAGTTTGGGGAGAGTAGTCAGCGACCATGAGCCCAGCTGCACCTCGGTCAGGACAGTCCAGGGGGACAGGAGGGAGGCGTGCAAGTCATGGGAATAATTTTGCAGGGTCTCCGTTCTTACTGGAAAAACTGGAAGTTCATCCTGGGTGACTTCTCATCTCCTGCAGACATTTCCTCCCAGAGAATCACAGGCCTTGAGCCCAGCCACCCCCTGTGCAATATGCTCCCTAATGGCACAGCAGGAGCGAGCAATTAGCAAAATCCTGAATATCCCTCCACATCATTTCCCAGAGCTTCTTTATGTAACTAAGAGGTCCGGCCTTCATTACCAGCTTTTAGCAAATTAAGGCGATTTGCATTTTACAAGCATATTCAAATTCCACATACATTGCATCTCACACCAAGACATCACGTTCATTAAATAGCTACATCTCTAATCAAGGCAGAGGGCCCGGAACAAATAATTAGCCGTGAGACTAGAATTGCACATTAAAATAACTAATGGATTTGCCAGGGCCACTGAGAAATGCCACGGGGGCATTCTGGCGAGGCGTCACCCTGTATTAGCAGCATGGGGGCGTCCTGCTGACCGGGCCACGGCAGCCTTCATGTTACACTGGAACTGCTGTTGTGCTGAGATGTCACGGGGACCCAGGGCAAAGCAGTGCTTCTGAGCTAGTATTTTCCAAGCATGTATAAGTATGAACGTCACCCGGGTGCTTGTTAAATGGCGTGTGTGTCTAGGCTCCTCCATTCTGATCGAGTAATTGAATTTTGAAATATGAATTGTGACGTGCAAAGACCCGTGATGGTCTTGAATGAGTTGAGAAAGTCTGGAAAATGTTACCCGGGGCAGCAGCAAGCAGCTAGCGGGAGAGACGAAGGCAGGTGATTTAAAAGGGGGACTTGGCCGCTTGATCTGGAAGGGGAAATGCCTGGCGCTGGCTGGGCCTCAGGCTGATGACGATTTCTTCCGGGCTGCAGCATCGGGCAGAAGCAGCTCCTGTGCCTGGCCAGGGCACTCCTTCGGAAATCCAAGATTCTGATCATGGATGAAGCCACCGCTGCGGTGGACCTGGAGACAGACCACCTCATCCAGATGACCATCCAGAGTGAATTCGCCCACTGCACAGTGCTCACAATCGCCCACAGGCTGCACACCATCATGGACAGCGACAGGTGAGTGGGGGGGCTGGGTGTGCAGTCTCCTCTTGTACAACACGGGGCGTGGGAGGGCATGGCAGGGCAGGGAGTCGGCGCTTACAGCAGAGGGTTCAGTGCCTTTGTATTTCTGATGAAGACACTGAGGTCGAGAGGTTGCAAATCATAGGCCCCCACATTCTGGACTAAGTGGACGAAAGTTGACAGTGTGAGGGGAACTGTGTCTGGAGGAGAAGATGGGACACGGTGTGTAGCTGTTACCTGCGTACAGGGCCCAGGCCTTGAGGGGCAGGTGTTAAACTCACGCCTTCCCAGACCTGGTCTCAGCTTCCGCAGCTGGAAAATGAGTAGAAACTTCCTTTTCCTTCCAGCTCTCACAGAAGCTGTTAAAGATGGGGATCGTCTCAGTCATCCTAGAGACTGGGGAGAGTTTCTTCTTTTGGAAACAGGAGAGAGGCTCCCCTTTTAGTCAATGTACTTGTAAACATATTTATTTTTTTAAAAGCTGTGTTGTTGATGGGCTCATCCTGCATATCTGCTTCTCCTGCTTGCTGCTTTTGGTTGGTGTTTTGCCTGGAACCCCCACACAGGGCTCATTTGTGGCCACTGCTCATAACGCCACTGCTGTATGAGTAGCTACACCAAGGCCCAGTCCTGGTTATCTGTCTACAGATGCCAAGATTCGAGATGCTGCTTCCTAAGGCTTTTCTTCCTTTCTTGTTTCAGGGTGATGGTCCTAGACAATGGGAAGATTGTCGAGTTCGGCAGCCCTGAAGAACTGCTGAAAAACCCTGGCCCCTTTTATTCTATGGCCAAGGAAGCCGGCATCGAACATGGGGAGAGTGCAAAACTCTGATGGCAGACCCCCTCGTTGGAGGACTATCAGGATCATCTTTGACAAAAATTTTCCTTAAGGAAATCTATCGAACAGGCAAAATGTGCAGAATACTGACTGAAGGACCATGTACCCACTGCCCAGTGTATGAAAATGGGTAGTGCAAATCATGGACATCAGATGTCCTGGACTTTGATCCTATCTCCTTGCTACCCACCCCCTCGAGACAACCACTGTTGTGAATTGTCAGAGAATGATACCCTTAATTTTCATGTTTAGTTCTATTTCTTTGTATATATCCTTATACAGTGTGTACCTTTTTTTAAAACTTACGTAAATGCCCAGGCTCGTATTCTAAGACTGGTTTGTTTATTTATTTGTTTGTTTATTATCATCGAGGTAACACTGGTTTAAACACTGTGTGTGATTCAAAAGCATACGATCACACCCTCTCATGTGCCTCTCATGGTGCCCAGCACCAAGGCACCTGTCATCCTTCACCACAGTCACTGGGTTCCTTCCATATTTCGCTCTCCACCCTCCCTCTCTGGTCTCCTTTATTCTGCCTTCAGATTTCTAGCTTTTGTCTTGTTTCTTTCTGCTCTACATATAAGTGAAACCACTTGGTCCTCCTTTCTGACTTATTTCTTTTTTTTTTAATTTTTTGCATATCTATCTATCTATGTATCTATGTATGTATCTATGTATCTATGTATGTATGTATGTATGTATGTATGTATGTATGTATCTATCTATCTATCTATCTATCTATCTATCTATCTATCTACCTACCTACCTACCTACCTACCTACCTACCTACCTACCTACCTACC